>PVKU01012232.1:0-36945 GCA_004027475.1 Anoura caudifer | reverse complement strand
TTGAGTCCCAGTTTTCCTCCCATCTCTGTTGGTTCCCCATGCAGCTTTCTTCATTTCACTTATTGTAGCCTTCATTTTTTCATCTAATTTGTGAGCAAAATCAACCAAATCTGTAAGCATCCTGATTACCATGGTTTTGAATTGTGCATCTGATAGGTTGGCAATCTCTTCATCGCTTAGATAAATTGGCTCTGGGGCTTTGATCTGTTCTCCGGTTTGAGCCATTTCCATTTCTGGGTTTTTTTTTTTGTTGTTGTTTGTTTGTTTGTTTTATCTAGTCGCGGCTGTTACGTAGTGAGGGGTGGAGCCTCAGGTGTTCCCCAGGGCGGGACAGCCCGGTCACTGGGAAGTGACGCTGTATGTGGGGGCGGGGTCTGAGAGGAGATAATGGCGGTTGCTTTACTCTCTCTCAGATTCCCGTTCCTTTCACCGCTTCCCCTTTGCCTGGATTATCCGCACGTGAATGTGGGACCACCCGGTCAGCCAGCTGCCTTGTGCAGCCTCACTGGTTCTGCACAGTTGCCGCCCCGTGCCCGGGGTCTGCTAGTCACCGCCTGTGCACCTGGGGGCTGCCAGCCGCTGCTGCCTGCGTGCCCCTCCGCACCTCCGCTTTTTCCTGCCGCGACTCCGCCCCTCTTACCGGTCTGGATGAATCGTTGTTGGACTTCCAAACAGTTTGATTTTCTGAGATCTGGTTGTTTTCTTGTTTCTAAATCTTTGTTGTCCTTAATTTGGTTGTGAGAAGAGGCACAGTGCGTCTGCCTATGCCTCCATCTTGGCCGGAAGCCTCATAAATAAAATATTTTTAAAAAGAAAATAATATGTATATTTTCAAAGCACAGAAAACAACTCACAAATATGTGTGTTTCTGTGTGTATATATAGATATATACATACAAGGCCTGTCCAGAATGTATCCAGCCATGTACTACAAGAAGTGGAGACATTTATTGAAGAAGATATAAGAAACACTGTACATAGGACAGTGACTCCTCAGTCCCCTTCAGAGTAGCACCTCAGAACCTCCCACAGTTCTCCCAGTCACCATCATCTGCCCCATCACACTTTCCCAAATCTCATCAATGGTTTCAAATCTCTTCCCTTTCTGGGAAAAGCCAGAAGTCTCAGGGCACCAAATCTGGGCTGTAGGGGGGGCTGAGTCACCTGCGTAATATGATGTTTCGCCAAAAAACTGCACAAGTAGTAATGCATGAGTGGGCGTGTTGTCGTGATGAAGCTGCCAGCCACCAGTTGCCCATAGCTGCAGCCTTCTGAGTCATCCGAATAGTTTCCACAGAGGAATGTTCAGGCTTAACACAAGATTTGATGTGGATTTGTTGCCCTGTTTGCTCAGTCATTTTGAATGTGATGGCCACACAGTACACATACTCAGTGTTTACTGCCCCCACGGACTAGCACAGTGAAGTCGTCACTGTTCACACATGCACATTCCAGTCCACTCTCCTTGGCTACCAGGTTACTTCGATGTTGCGCAAACTGTTACTATATTAACGATGGCTGGACTTTTCCCAGACAGACCTCGTATGAGGCATTGACTGAATGTATTTTCCTAGTCAGTGATTTAAGAGTGTGTGTGTGTGTGTGTGTGTGTGTACACTCACATGCATAATAATCTGTATCTGTTTCTTTGGTGTCATGTGTATATTTCTACATACCACCACTATTGATTATTTACTCTGCTCACTGTGCTTTGGGTTCTGTGTTAACACTTTGACATGCATCCCTTTATTGTCAGCTTCCATGGATGACACAAGCCGCCTTTCGCTGCTGCCTTGGGACCGGAGGGCAGCTGCTCTGGCAGCACCTGGGCTTGCAGAATTGGTTATCTGCAGAGCTGAAGCCCTTTCTTATAAGCTCACTCCAGCCCTGCAAAGGAAGAACAAATACTTGAGCCTTCCCTTCCTTCCCAGACTCACTTAGACTGTTTATATGGCTGCTTCACGTTCTAATTAGAAACTGGCTTTTGTGCCATCTAAAGAAGAAGGGGAAAAGAGAATGTAAAGAAAACACAAAAGTGGGGAAAGTTGAAAGCTACTTAATTGATTGTAGTCCTATGAACAGAACTTACTGAATTTCAGGAAATTCATCCTTGGTTCGTATTTCCTTTCTAATCATAATTTGTACTGTTTGCCCAAACATCCACCACTCCAGTTTTTTCCCCCTCACAATTCCCTACAATTTTGAGGAAATGACTCACCGAAGCCAGAGGGCTGTATACAAGCAAGTTGAGACACACTTTTCTGGACAAAACAATCTTTAAATAGGTCCTGTAAGAATTGTTTCAGGAGTTAACAGGGGAAGTTTATAAATAAAGGAAACATTTGATTTTTTAAAAAATAATACTATTGGTAAAGATCCTGGCTTTCCTGGCACTGCGGATGTGTTATGTGGCAGCTGAGCCACCCAAAGGCCGTGGAAGTAGAGCGTTCCACCCTGATCTACTTTCTGAAAACTGGGAGAGCTGGCAGCAGCCTTTTCCTCTCCTTTCTGTGATGGCTGAGTGACTGGGACGAAGACTTGGTGCTGGGAGAATGGTACCACCTCTGTCACCTGCACCCTGCGGCACAAATTTTGCATTGGTTGCCATCGTGCAGTAGAGCTACTGTGGACCTGCTGCGGCCTCAGGCCGCATCTGCTGCTGGGACTGCTTCCCACTTGAGATTACAGGTTCTCGAAGCCGTCACCAAGCTTTCTACCCGTGTGCCCGGGGTGAATCCATGGCATCCTCCAAGGCCAGCCTCTTCCTGATTTTCAGTTCCATGTTAGTCTTAACAGGAGGGAGTTGGGCACTGGCTACTTCCAGTGGACATATGGAATGTTCATCTGTATGTTTATTGCTAAGTTGAGAATTAACATGATCTAGTTTTGTAGCTCTCAGCTATTTTAGAGTCTAGTGTAGTGTAGCAGGGAGTGTAGGAACTTTGGAGGCAGGTAGGTATGGGTTCAAATCCCACTTAGGCATTGACTTGCACAGCATTGTAGACGTGGTGCTTAACCCGAGTTTAACTTCCCTACACAGAGAAAAACCTGCTTCATGGGCAGCTGCGAGGACTCAAGTAACATGTGAAACAGACTCTCCTGCTTCCAGAGGTGGTAGCTGTTCACATGGCATCTGTTCGAAGTAGAGCTCCTAACCTTTTGTGCATGAAATACACAGAGAACAGGCAGCGCTGGTAACAACACGTTTATTTCCGTACCCTGCTGTGTGACCGGAAGGTGGTTTTCACTTTCCAGTAATTGAATTAGGTTATAACAACGAAAATTCCAGAAGGTAAACTGGTCATTTATTGTTGCTCATGAGCATCAGCAAACAGACATGGTACCACATGAAGGAATTTGAAACACTTCTAACCCTTTGGTATAGTTTTGAACATGGACCAGTATACTTTGGCAGTGGACCTAATAGATTACCAACAGGCTTCTAAATTCCGTGATTCTCTTCAGACACAACAGGAAAAATTGGGGTTTACCTTTTGACTTTAGAAATTCAACAGAAATTCCTGGGAAGCTGCCAAAGGCCAGCATGACTTGAGCCTATCATATTTGTCATGATTATACATATATTGCTATTAAAAATAAAATAATGGTAGGCAGCAGCCAACTACTTGCTAGTTTCATTTTGTAGATTAGCATCTTTAAAAAATAATTCACTTCAGAATGGCAGGCTATAGAGCTTTGTTATTTTTAAGTAGGTTTAACTTACTAACCTTTTGGGGACAAGCTAATTCAGATGGATCCAAATTTAGTCAACTGGATAGCCTGTCAAGGTGGATTTTACATGAGAAACGGCCATTCCCAAGAGTCCACATGCTATAGGACGTTGCCTTTCAGAAAGCCTTTTATTCCTGGCACAGATCTTACTTGCAGCATCTGATATTTGCAGGTGGTTTGGGAAGTGCTAATAAATGGGTACTCGTTGCTAAAGCAGGATGTAAGAATGTGCTGATCACCAAGTATGAGATTTTACATTACTTTAAATTAAAATTATATACTGTTGGAAATCGACAAGATAGGGAGTTCCTAGTTCCTAGAAAATATTATGGCTAAGGAAATAGAGAACTCAAAAAAGGATTCCACCTCCAAGAAACTAATTCAGTATAGTAAAATAGAATTAAGTGCCCTGTCTTAGGAAAGCTTATTAATAATAAGGGACTGGGAAATCATACATCGTTTCTTTGGAGATTAAAGTGCAGGCTATGAAATGGCATATAAAATAATGCATAAAATAGTGCAGTCTTAAGGTGCCGTTGTTTTATTATACATAGCCTATATTCATGTCCATTTTCCCCCAAAATCCAGCTGTGGTGACACCTTCCAGCTTACTTACTTAGGCATTACTTATATCCTTTTAACCACCTTTGGGGCTACATCAAGTATTCTAACATTTTACCAAGTAGAATGATAGCGCATACATCGTGAACCCACTAAATAGAGATTAAGGCAAGCCCCCACAGAGCTCAGCGCTCCAGGCACCGCGTCGTACAGAAAGACGCTGCTTCCACAACCAGTGGCTTTAGATGCGATAGCACCCCCAGCCGTTTTGAAAACATGGTTACTCCGAATCATTTGTGTTTGCCCATCAATCTCAGGCTCTGCACAGCAAAAGAGGAGCTTGGAAAACAACAGGTTCTAGAACTCATGTTCTGAAATAATCCTTATTTCAGAACACGTGAAAATGAAGCCGCGTCCACGCAGGAGGTAAGCAGAGGACCCTGTGGGGGGCAGCCTTCTCACACGTACATGCCTTCCACAGCGTGTCTGTCTGTGGTGGTGTACCATAATCGGCTTTTCAGTGGGAATGACCCCATTAACATAGAGAAGTCTCCTCTGAAAAACAGCCAAGGAAGATGACAGGAAGATATTTGGAAATGCTCTTCTTCTAGGACAACACAATATTAAGCAACATCGTAACATCTGCATGACCGACGTACAATCCAGGGCAGGATGGTTTTTCTCAGGAGGCTAGTCGACAGTTTTCCTGCAACAGGTCAGTTTTAGCTGACCAAAATAATTTGTGATTTGTTGAATCTTAAATACCGTTATGCCATCCAAAAGCAAGTATAAAAGCTGTCAAATCGGTCAAGGCAATACCCTAACATGTTTTATCTAGATAGTCTAAGTAAGATTTAAGACCGAAACAACAGAACTGTAGTGCTTTATTCTCCTACTGTTATGGAACACTCATGCATTAACAGTCGCAACTCATTAACCTGTGGGGAGGGGACTACAAGTGTATACTGTAGAAATTTGGACTTTGAAAGCAAAATCTACCTTCTAATAGTGTTGAAGTTTATTATGAAAGCCAAATACTCATGTTAATAGTGGAAGACTATAGATACGTTTAGGGTATCTAGATAAAGTTTATGAAGAAACCCAGGCAAGTTAATTCTTTAACAACTATCAAAGAAATCATCTGAGGTTACATCCCTTTAATGCATAAGGATCATACTTCGTAAACCTGTAAACATGTCCTTTGCTACCTTAAAGGTCTTCCTATTACCAGGAAGCAGACTCTTCAAGGCCATGAGTACCAGCAGGCCTGCTCCGAGGTTATGACAGTATGGCTACCTCCTATGGTTACAAAACACGAGACCTGCCGCGAAAATGCGTTCCAGACAGGGACTGTTGTGGATGACCTTGGCTGACAAATGGTTTTTGGAAATTGTTTATTTTAAAATTACCTTCCCGACACACCATGAAACACTTGGATGTTATTTTATGTTTTTTCATTGAAAACATACTACATTGTAAATGGAGTTTCAAAGTTAGACATAGAATTGACCAAAATCTAAGGACAATATTATGTGAGGACAATATAAAAGTGGGTAAGAAGTTGTTTCATTTGGTGAGGTTAATCTGAAGGATGCAGAACCATGTCATGTTGGATGGGTAAAAAAAAATGATAACCTTGTGCTTTTATTTAACTAAGGTATTTACCAAAACCTTAGGTTTTGTACAGGTATCAAACTCCCACTTGGAAAGGGACAGTTTTCTACATTACACCTAAATTTATTTTAAATAACTGAGGCCCAAGGCAACAGCTGTTTAAAAGAACAGTCAAATAATAACGACATAATTTAGTACATTAAAATAAAACTAGAACAGTAATAGCTGAACGTCTCAAAAATATACAACTGGGGAAAATAACCACTGTACACAATTTGGAGTTTGTTAGAGTGACCTCTTCGAAGGTTGAACAGTGCAAGACATGCTTTTCCAGTTACAAGCTTAACACAGGAGTGCAAACAAAATTAAAGCTTTTGTTTAAAGTTGTAGGAGAAGGAAAGCTTGAAATCAATATTAAAAAGCTTCCCTCAGGTCATCCCCCGGAAATGAAATGCTTTTTCATGGTACAGTGTTCTTCAGTGAGGTTTTCTTTCAATGGCAAAACTGCATCCCACAGGTTGGGTCCCTACTGACACCACCGGTCACCACGCTCCAGCAGTGAGCACACACAGTGGTGAGGAAGGGGAAGTTCTAGTTACCAGAGGTCTGACGCCAACAGAGCCTTGGGCGTTCTGCCTTAGCCAGTGCTCCGGAGCCCTACGGAGAGGAGAGAAAGCCATGGGCTTTGATACCCTCTCGTTCCTGTAAAACTGGAGGACAAATGGACTCAGCCCCTCCCCCCAGAGGCCAGCTGCTGTGGTGGAAGATGTTAAGTGCTTAAAGAAACTAAGACGCTGCTCTAAAAAGTGGAGACGTATAGAGGTTCAAGATCAATACCAGTGCAAGAGCTTTTTAAGTGAGTTGCCTAGGCGATGCATGCATCCATCCATGCAGGTGTTGGACATGGCCCCAGAAGAGAACTGAAAACATGACATAACTGGAGGAATCCCTTGCAGTAGTTTATAAAAATATATAGTCGATACCGTAGAGGCTCCTTCCACAGTCAACACTATGGGAGTCCGGCCAGTTACCCATTACCTCAATACCAAAAAGCTTTTACTACTTTTCAGACATTCCAGACAAAGGTCACTTATAACAAAAGTCAACTTTTTTTTTTTAAAACAAGATACTGTCCATTTAAAAAGTAGATCTTTTCTTTCAAGTGAACAGGACATTTTCTGTATTAAACTCCTAGTCTGTCAGGACTGGTTTAAGATCCTTAAGTAATGTGCATATATGCAGAAACAAACTTACTTTAAACAGGTAATGCACAGAAAAAAGGTAACTCCTCAAAGCGTGATAGATAGGTCTGGTTAGTACAAATCTACTGCAAAGTAAAAAGATTCTGTGCATCAGTTCGACCAGGAGAAGCGGGGAAAGAACGTCCCAACCATGAGGGTTCAAGTTTAAGGTGTGTTCTGAAAGCCTAGAAGCCTAAGGGACACCATGTCGCTCACAGCATCCTGATATGCGTCACTGCTCAAGCCACTAAGCCAGGTCTTCCTCCGGAGCTAGAAGCACCTTCCAGGTTACTTTCTATTCCGGAGACGTTTAGATTTCCTAAGAGAGTCTATGGCTTCCGCTGCCTTTTTCCGTTTCCGAGGAGACTCTTCGTTCTGCCCAGACCCTGAGGGGCTTCCTACTGCGCTTTCCATGACTTCGCGCAGTTTGCGTTCCAGCTCTGCCAACCGTGCGTTCTGTTCACCTATGATCTGGGTCTGCTCTAGCAGTTTCTGGTCCTGGTCCTGAAGCTGCTTCTGCTGTTCTTGCACTTTGGTGCGGAGCTCAGAAATTTCACGCCTGAGAACAGTCACACCAGCACCATTTGTTTTAACCTGCTGCTGGAGTTTGGTGACCTCTTGTCTGGAAGGGTTTTGCTTGGAGAAGAGCTGCATTGTTGTCAGGGCCGCAGAAGGGCCTGGAACTGTGGAAAACAGTTTAAAGTGATCAGTCATCTAAAATGTCTCACTACCAGTAACGCTTTATTCGTAAACTTATTTTGAAACGGAATGTCCGTGTAACATCATTTCTGGTCACTTCTTCCTTGCAATCTACTTGGTCTACTGGATTACTCAGACACTTGGTTTTAACTGTAAATGAGTCTGAATTCTGATTCTCATGTTCATGTGGCCATGTGTGGATTGCCAGCAAATAGAGGACACTTAATGGCATAAACTTGGATTTAGAGTATTATATAACACTTTTGGACCTAGTAAGAAAACACAAGTAGTAAAATTAGAATATAATGACTTTCTATCTTTTTTTCACACAAGCAAGCATAAACACTGGAGTTCGAGCCCTGACTGGTATGGCTCAGTGGGTTGCACATGGTCCTGCAAACTGAAAGGCTGCAGGTTCGATCCCTAGTCAGGGCACAATCTTGGGTTGCAGACTAGCACCCTGGTTTGGGATGTGCGAGAGGCAACAGATCAATGTTTCTTTTTTACATTGATGTTTCTCTCACTCTCTTTCTCCGTCCCTTCGCCTCTCTCTAAAAATAAATAAGAAATACAGACCTATCATATTCTTCAGTTCCCTCTGCACTAAGTTACATGCAAAGGCTTAAACTTTAGCTAAACAAAAGAGATGCCACCAAAGAGTGGGTTATATCATTCATGATGATTATGAAGAATTTGACATGGTGTAAGAATGCTTTGGAACTGTTCTGTTTTAGGAATAATACAATGTAACATGAGCATAAAAATCACTGTTTTGTACTAATAACCTACTTTTTTTAAAACCTTATCTCTTGAAGGCTTTCTGAAAGGACCAGATGGACTCATTCATTCCCTAAACCCATCATGCTAATTTCCTCCTTGTACATGTAAATAACCAGAATGTTTTCCTTGCTGGTGCATTCTTTCTTCTCTGTTTATCCAACTGCCACTACTACCTCACTGCTCAAACCAGTTCTTACTTCCTGTGAAGTCTCAGCAGACCAGCTAACAATGATCTGATTCTCCTTAAGATTCTGTCTCTGCTACTCATCTGGCATTTAAATGGATACGCCTTTAAAATATTTCTCTTGTCCATGATAACTAACTTTGTTTTTGGCCTGGACCTGTCTTACTTTTTCAAATGTTTCAAATGTTTCAGATCCTAGAAAACAGATACTATGCATTACACTTCTTTTTAGTCTCCACAGGACACACTACAGTGCTGTGCGTGTAACAGGTGCTCTCAGTAAGTAACAGACACATTACTGCTGAGATGCCACAGGCTTTATTATTACATTACAGAGAGGCACTCAGTTACCCCACTGAATCCTCCAGGGAATTAACGAACCTCAGCAAAATGTCTTACCAAAGTTGGTTTGTTTTTTTTTTTTTCAACTTAAAACATTTGCGCCCTGGCTGGTGTAGCTCAGTGGATTGAGCACGGGCCTGCGAACCAAAGGATCACGGTTTGATTCCCAGTCAGGGCACATGCCTGGGTTGTAGGCCAGGTCCCAGCAGGGGACGCACAAGAGGCAACCACACACTGATATTTCTCTCCCTCTCTCCTTCCCTTCCCCTCTAAAGATAAAAAAAAAAGAAAAAAAATTAAATACATTTGCAAAGGTTGAGAATATTGATCGATTTAATCCTTCAGTAGATAAAGGCACAAATCTCTAGGCTCCAAAATACTTTTGCAAAATAGCTACCACAGAAGTGGTAGTGTTGACAATAGTCTTATGCACACTGTCTTTCAAAGTAACAGCTGGACTCTGGCTGCTGTAGCTCAGTGGACTGAGTACAGGCTGTGAACCAAAGGGTCACTGGTTCAATTCCCAGTCAGGGCACATGCTTGGGTTGCAGGCCAGGTCCCTAGTGGGGGCCGTGTGAGAGGCAACCACACATTGATGATGCTCTATCTCTCTTTCCCCTTCCCTTCCCCTCTCTCTAAAAATAAATAAATAAAATCTATTAAAAAAAATAAAGTAGCAGCCAGGCACACTCTGGGGGCTGAAATAATTAACTTGCTATTTCCATGAAGAATCTTATCTGATATATTTAATTGTTTTAGGATAATGAATATTAACTAGTCAGCGACATCAAAAACACATACCTATATATAGCTTTTCCCGCAGCAATTCTACTCTAATGAATTTAAGCCAATAGCTGTGGATATAGCTGTGGATATGTACAAAAATTCAGCCACAAGACTTTTTCAGAGCATAGTTTACATAGTGAAAAATGAGACGAATGTGCTTAATGGAAATGGATCAGTTGCACAAATCACGGTTTGTCATTAAAAATGATGTCGCAGCCCTGGCTGGCATAGCTCAGTGGATTGAACGAGGACTGTGAACCAAAGGGTCGCCAGTTCGATTCCCAGTCAGGGAACATGCCTGGGTTGCGGGCCAGGTCCTCAGTGGGGGCCACGTGAGAGGCAACCATACACTGATACTTCTCTCTTTCTCTCTCCCTTCCCCGTCTAAATATAAATAAATAAAAATCTTTTAAAAAAATGATGTTGCAGATACATATTTACAGACACACAAAAGTTCAAGATACGACAATTAAAGGAAGGAAAAAACCCAGTTATCAAATGTAGGTATGAAGGTCATGAACTGAACGTAGTAAAAACGAGAGATACCTGGAGGGGAGCCCATGAGTCTTCCAGACACATCTGATCCTGGTAATTTCCTCTTCAGAATCGGAACGATCTTTTCATCAAAGTACTCCATTGCCATGGAGGAAATGTCCCTCAACTCCTGAAGTACTTCATGAGCTCGCTGAGGGGCTCTGGTGGAATTGACATATCTCAACACACGATAAATTTCATCAATAACCTAAAATAATGAGCTCTCATTAGCACTTTTGGTTCTTTGTTTTTTAAGAAAATAGCTAAACAGGGAGAGAAGTGACTGCTTGTTCTGCAATTCCTATAAAGACCTACGGGGTGACTTAACTGATGTGCTGGCCATGCACAACAGCCCCATCTGCAACGCAAGGCTCGGCCCTGTTCTAAGACTTCATAGGTTCCATACTCAATGCAGTAAGCCCCGTGCCCTGTGCTGGGCTAAATAATCAGGGTGAATGACACACAGCTCCTGCTCTGGAGAAAATCAGTGTGACTGGGAAGACACGTGTGTAAACAAGTGATACAAGGCGGGATGTACACACTGCTAAAGAAGCTAGAGGACTAAACTGAGAAATTGACTCCTGTGCGAACAGGGGGAGGGGCATCACCACACCCTCAGCCTACCAGTCCTCCAGACCCACTTCACTCCAGCCTGAACCTGTCTCCCAGAGCCCTGGAGGCTCAGCTGGACCGCCTTCCCTCTCCTGCACTGCCACCCCGCGTTCTGTCGCTTGAGGTTTTCCTTCTCTAAGACTTGCGAGCGTTAGAGTGAGGTCCCCTTGAATCCCACTCTCTTGCTGTCGCCAAAGTACAGCAAGACATCTTTCTTCATCTCCTAGCAACTGCAATTGGAACACACAAGGCGCAGTGCACACGGAGAAGAAACACAACGCAGACAATCCTGGATCCTACTTCTCTTGCAGGAACAGTAGCTGAACCTTCTGTAAGCATCTTTCCCTGCAGCTTTAATCCCTGGGAGGTTATTCCTAATACTTCCCATGGCCTCAGCGCAGCCCTGAAGATAGTTAATTCATATCTCTGAAGACCTCCAGTCTGGCTGACATCTGTTCCAATGGCCTTTAACCTCCCCAACTGTGGGTTAATCAATGAAACAGTTCTGTTACCAAAATATGTCCAACCACCTCAAATCCTATGCATTCTCTTACTGTATTTACCTAGCCAGTACCCAATTCTGGAACAATCTTACTAATCTACCTCCTCCATTCCTCAGTTGGCTGAGGACAGACACCACGCAATCCTGCAGGATAAACGGTACAAGAGGCTATTTCTACACCTTTCCCATACATGCCACATGCTGAATCCTACCGGAGTTGGAGATGATGAAGTATTAGTTATGAAAAATGTTTTTAAGTTTTGAAAACACATGGTAGAAACCAAATAGGGTGACCAACTATGACATCCCTACTATACGCAGTTCACTCTATCATGCTGATGTTTAAACCTCACGGTCATCAGTGATACGCTGTGAATACCGCCCACCGTATCTTTC
The DNA here is from genome assembly GCA_004027475.1 of Anoura caudifer. Classification (NCBI taxonomy): domain Eukaryota; kingdom Metazoa; phylum Chordata; class Mammalia; order Chiroptera; family Phyllostomidae; genus Anoura; species Anoura caudifer. The sequence goes on along the minus strand of PVKU01012232.1, from coordinate 24,963 downwards.
GGACTATAAAATACCCTCCCCCAACTTGGGAGGAATAATGGTTGTTGATGCTGCAGTTCAGTTCTGTTTACATTTACATTGGTGAAGTATTATGTTATTTATGTTATTAAATATTTTACCACATTTTTTGCTTCAAAATTTTTTCCCTGTTCCCCCCCTCTAAAACCTAGGTGTGTCTTATGGTTACAAAGTAAGGTGAGTCTGTTGTGGATGAGAATTTCTCTCATTTAATCTACCGTTTAGCAGACAAACCTCCTACTGGAATACTGAACCTCACATAGCATGTGGCAAAAGTAGGTTTACAGTTGTTCATACAGAAAATAATGCCACAGTCAGCAAATAATACAAAAATAATGTTTTGCATACTCACAACTGTAAATCTACTTTTGCCCTACCCTATATAGTCTCAATTTTTTCCTCATCTTTGTCTTTTTTTTAATTTTTAAAGGTTTTATTTATTTATTTTTAGAGAGGGGAGGAGGGAGAAAGAGAGAAACATCAACGTGTGGTTGCCTCTTGTGGCCCCATCCCAGGGACCTGGCCCGCAACCCAGGCATGTGCCCTGACTAGGAATTGAACCGGTGACCCTTTGGTTCACAGGCCGGCACACAATCCGCTGAGCCACACTAGCCAGGGCTCATCTTTGTTCAACTTCAGATTTCCTAAACTTTCCTTTCTACTCCTTTAATTTAATTTTTTAAATTTCCTTCCACACTTAAAAAATTAAAGTGCATTAAACATTTTCTGAGTATGTCTTTCTAGGGCATGTGTCTATATGTTTTTATCTCTCTTAACATATTGGTCGCAGTTTCTTTTTAGAGTTTCCTACCCTTACATGGTTTCTCAAAGGTGTTTTCCCCCATTTGTTTTATTCTGGGTTTCACAGTAGTCCGATGACTCACTACTCTCTGCTTATAGTTAAGAACGGAGCCCGTAAAAGGCTGTCAGAACTCCGCAGTTAGTCAGGTGGCTGTTGGGACAGTGGCGGGGGAGGAGGGAGGAGAGAGGAGGAGGAGGAGCCTAAAACTTCACCTAGATTTGACCCCGTTCATTTGGACAGTAAAGATCATCATTCCAGTCATGGGATGCTGATGGGGGACAGGCTACTTCCGTAAAGGCCAGGCCCTAAGTATCCCAGGCTGGCAGGCCACGTGGGCTTGGCCCAGACAACTCAACTCCTGTTAGTAACAGCTGACTGAATTTCCCTGAGGTCGAGAAAACTTAAGGCATTTCTTAAATATTCATATTCCTAACACTGATACATGCACTAATAATAAAGCTACACTAGTTCAGTGGACCTCCCAGGACACGTAAGAGGCAAAGCCTGTGAGTCGGATCTGGATAAAACCTGGCATTAAGAATCAGAATCCGAAGTTTCTAACTGTCACCCTTTTATAGTGCCCTATGAAAGCACTCATAGCTGAAAAGAGGAAAGTGAGATATACCAAAGACTATTTCAAATAAAATGAAAAGAAACGGAATTGCCCTCCAAAATGAACACTGCAGAAAACTGAAAATGGAGAAAGTACATACAAAATATTGCCAATGTTAATTACCTACAGAGATAACAAAAAAAGAATATTTAGATTTTATGAGGTGTTCATTAGTTCTAATCATGGTGCTAGTTTGCCAATATCAACTAAGTAGCAAAATGACCTCTAATTCCATTTTCACTCTTCCATATAAAAGGATGTGGACGTGTTTCATCGGAACTCACACTCAGCCCCAGAAGGACCTAGACACTAATGGAGGTGCGAGCAGCGTGCTAACCATTGGGGTCTCTGAGTCAGCGAGTATGCTGCACACGCTTATTTCTGGGTTAAACGGCACTATTACTTGGCTCTGACTATACTGCTATACAGTAATTATTTATTCTTGTCAAACCTGGAAGTTTTATAAAGCTGTCTCAAGAAACATTTCTCAAACAAAACAAAACCCAGCCTGGCCCTCCTCCTCCACCAAATCCTCAAGGCAGGGACAGCACCTATCATGTTCGTGCTGCTGTACCTCTGGCATCTCAACAAAGAGCAGGAGCTCAGGGTTTTTCCCTTGAATGTGGACTCTTAACAAGCTTCTCTGAAGAACAGCAGGGCTCCTACTGCAGGTTTCATCATTTAAATTTTAAATACAAAGGACACATAAATGATTCATATTTCTATTAGTTACTGTATGGAAGCTAAACATCCATCCATGGAAACTAATTCCAGAGAAGTGGGAACAATTCTGACATTTAAAAATCACTTTGTAACTTCATAATAAAGTTTACACAGTCCAGCTGGTCTACGGTAGGCAATTTTCTATTACCTTTCCTGGGATGAAGCAACAGAGATTGGAATCCACGTACTTCATGAAAGTCATATTTAAAAGTGAAAGCCTGGTTTCAACAGCAGCAAGGATGTCTGCGTGACGAGCTAACGAATGGTTTCTCCTTTCTGATTCTCTCCTATAATTAAAAAAGCAAACTTTAAAGATGTACTGTGGACTAAAATGTTAAGCAATCAAAACATTTTAATGAAACAGCCTAACATTTACATGTTAATGTAGAAATCCACAAGTGGGTCACAATGCAGCTGCAATGACAAATGAGTCACTGTGTCTAGAGATCTCTGCCAAGGACTAGGACTCACAAGGTATTTAGAAAAAAATTAGTTGTTTTTTTTGTTTGTTTTTTTTTTTGCTACATCAAGCCTAATAGCTGTTAGAGAAATTAAAAAAATGAAAGAATTACACAACATATAAACAAGAAATTCTATATTTTTGCCCATAAAAAGAGCTCATTTAAACTTTTCTAAGGTTTACTAAGAAATAATTCACATATAATAAAACCCACGTTTGGAGTGCACAATTTAGTGGTTTGGTATATTCAGAGCTGGGGACCCATCACCACTACCAAATTCCAGAGCATTTTCACTGCTGCACAGGGGCAGCCCGTAAACACGACCGGTCACTCCCGCTCCCCGGCACTGGGCAACCAGCGATCTGCTTTCCCTTTCCACGGACTTGCCCGCTCGGCTCACTGCAGATGGCTGGCTTTGGGCAGCGAGGTGGCGTTTCGTGTCTGTCTCCTCTCATCCGGCACAGCTCTCCAGGTGTGTTCCTGTTGCAGCGGGCGTTGGGACTTCACTTTTCATTGCCAACCCACATTCTATTATAGGTAGTACCATCATCTTGGCTATCTGTCCGTAAGTTGCTGGACTTCTGGGCTGCTTCTGCCTTCTGGCTAGTATGAATAATGCTGCAGGAATATTCATATCCAAGGAGTTGTGTGGATGTATTTTAATTTCACGGGTTATATACCTAGGAGCACACCTGCTGGGTCAAATGGTAATACTACACTTAACTTTTTGAGGAACAAACTGTTTTCTAAAACAGCTGCACCATTTTATAACCCCATCAGTAATTTATGAAGGTTCCAATTTGTCCACAGGCTTCCCAGCATTTTTTTTTTTTTTTTGTGAGCCACCCTACTCAATGTGAGGTGGCATCTCAGAGCGTGCGTTTGCAATGCCCTGATGACTAAAGACACCAAGCATCGTCCAGGTGCCCGCTGACCGTTAGTGTATCTTCTTTAGAGACGTGTCCATTAACATCCCTTGTCCATTTTTAAATTGGCTTGTCTTTTTACTGTTGAGTTCTAACAATTCCTCATACAATCCGGATACAAGTCCCTTATTATATATACAAGCTGCAAGTATTCATCTTCTGTTCTCTGGGCTGTCTTTTCATTTCCTTGATGTTGTCCTTAGAGGCAAAGAAGTTTTAAATTTTGATAAAATCCAGTTTGCACACTGTCTTCAGTTGCTTGTGCTTTTGGTGTCATATCTAAGAAGCCACGCCTAATCCAAGTTCATGAAGGCTACTACCCTGTTTTTGTCGAAGGGTTTTATAGTGTAACACTGACATTCACACTTAGGGCTGCAGTTTATTTTGCGCTTTTGTATGCGGTGTGAGGAAGGGGTCCAACTTCACTCTTTTGTTGTGGACACCCAGTGGTCCCAGCATCCTTTGTTGAAACCATCTTCTTTCCCCACCGAATTGTGTTGGCATTCTTGTTAAAAACCAACTAACTAAAAAATGTAAGGGTTTACTTTCGGGACTCTCAATTCTACTCCACTGATTTGTATGTCTGTCCTTGCGTCAGTACCACACCATTTTGATTAGTGTAGCTTTGCAGTAAGTTTTGAAATTGGGAAGTGGTAGTCCTCCATCAACTGTGTTCTTTTTCAAGACTGCTTTTGATTATTCTGAGTCTTGTATTTCCACAGAAATAGAAGGATCAGTTTATCAATACCTTCAAAAAAGACAGCTAGGATTCTGATGGGGACTGCACTGAACGTCTCAATCAATTTAGGGAGTAATGCCATCTGAACAGCAGGAAACCTTCCAATCCACGAGCAGGGACGTCTTCCCATTTAATTCTTTAATTTCTCTTTAACCTTTTGTAGTTTTTGGTATGTATGTCCTGCACTTCCGTTACATTTATTACTAAGTATTCTGTTCTTTTTGATGCTATCATAAATGGAATTGTCTTAACTTCATTTTTAGATTGTTTACTGATACTATATCCAATTATACAACTGAGTTTTGTGTATGAATCTTGTATCCTATATCTATGCCCAACTTGTTTATTAGCTCTATTAGTGTTACATGTGTATAAGATCATGTCGTCTGTGAACAGAGAGCGGTTTCCTTCTTCCTTTCAATCTGGATGCCTTCTATTTCACTTTCTTGCCTAACTGCCCTGGCTAAAACCTCCAGTAAAATGTTGATCAGAAGTGGTGAGAGGGAGCAAATTGTGGTAAAAGTCACTTATTGTGATCTGGGCACCCTTTGCTACAAGAAACTGGGAACCATTTAACAGGTAAACTCTTACTGAGATTTAAAAACAAAATCGAGAAACAGACAAGCCGCCAGCAGTGACTGACTGCCACGGCTGGCCCTGACCCACCGTGGGAGCTGCGCTTTGACTTGCTTCTGGCACAGGTTGTGGTACCTCTCCACTTTCAGAAATCCCTGATTCAACATCCTCTGGCAGACCAAGTCCATTCTTTTACAAACCTGTGGGGAGAGAGGGGAAAGAGCTTTAGAAAGTCAGTGTCAAATCAACCACAGACAGTTACCTTGGATTCGTAACCGAACGCTGCAAGTTCCCTGTGCTGGTGTCGTTCCCCAGTCTGCCGTCCCAACCCTTGAATCGGTGCAGTGGGCAGCCCCTCATACCCTGTACTTCCTACAGTGCCGCGCTAAAAACTAACGTGTGCGGGCAAGGAAAACGCACCCCTTTAGGTATCTGTTGCAGTTTTCAATGCATCCCCACTATTGTGGTCTGAATCTGTCGTCCTGAGGATCAGGAAAACAATGTATTCAAAGGGTGTTAATGGTCAGAAATAAGAAAAATTCTGTTAGCCAAAAATACAGATTCAAACTCAAGTCCACCCTCTCACAAAGTTTACGTGATCTATAATTGAAAAGAGAATTCCTACTAATTCCCACCAGTGATTTGGGTTAACTATAGACAGTTTCTCTATTCTAGATACTGTGATATCCTCCAAAGTATCTTAACATGTGTGGCAGAACCTCAACTATTTTGAACCCTTAAGGAATATGGTATTTATATACAGTAAGAGAACAGGACCAGATGTCAGAACACCTAAATTTGAGTCCAATCTGTGTGTTCTTGAGCAAGTCGGTTACCATTTGAACCCTGATCAGCCCTCTGTAAAATGTGGATAGTGACTAACTCAGGATATCGTTCGGATTAAATAAAGCAATTCATGCTAAATCATTTGGTAAACTATAAAGTGTTACATAAAAAATTACGTTAAATAAATTTTAACTTAGTACTAATTTAAAAATTTGGCTCCATATACTTAGTTGTTATTATGTTTCTGAGATTTCTCAGAATCTTTTTATTATATTTTATTGCTTATGCTATTACAGTTGTCCCATTTCTCCCCCATCACTCTCCTCCACCCTGCACACCCCCTCCCACCCACATTCCCTTTAGTTCATGTCCATGTGTCATAACTTCTTTAGCTTCTACATTTCCCACACTATTCTTGCCCTCCTCCTATTTTCTACCCACTGTCTATGCTACTTATTCTCTGTACCTTTTCCTCCTCTCTCCTCCTCCCACTCCCCTATTGCTAACCCTCCATATGATCTCTATTTCTGTGGTTCTGCTCCTGTTCTAGGGGTTTGCTTAGTTTTTGTTTTAGCTGTGGTGGTTAATATCTGTGAGTTTGCTGTCTTTTTGCTGTCATATTTTTTATCTTCTTTTTCTTAGATAAGTCCCTTTAACATTTCATATAATACGGGCTTGGTGATGATGAACTCCTTTAACTTGACCTTATCTGAGAAGCACTTTATCTTCCCTTCCATTCTAAATGACAGCTTCTCTGGATAGAGCAATCCTGGATGTAGGTCCTTGCCTTTCATGACTTGGAATACTTCTTTCCAGCCCCTTCTTGCCTGTAAGGTCTCTTTTGAGAAATCAGCTGACAGTCTGATGGGAACTCCTTTGTAGGTGACTGTCCCCTTATCCCTTGCTGCTTCTAGAATTCTCTCCTTCATTTGAATCTTGGCTAATGGAATTCTGATGTGCCTTGGTGTGTTCCTCCTTGGGTCCACCTTCTTTGGGACTCTGTGAGGTTCCTGGACTTCCTGGAAGTCTATTTCCTTTGCCAGATTGGGGAAGTTCTCCTTTATTATTTGTTCAAATAAGTTTCCACTTGTTGCTCTTCCTCTTCCCCTTCTGGTACCCCTATAATTCGGATGTTGGGACATTTAAAGATGTCCTGGAGATTCCTAAGCCCCTCCTCATTTTTTTGAATTCTTATTTCTTCATTCTGGTATACTCCATTGATTTGAGTCCCAGTTTTCCTCCCATCACTATTGGTTCCCTGTATGTTTTCCTTCATTTCACTTATTGTAGCCTTATTTGTTCATCTAATTTGTGACCAAAATCAACCAATTCTGTGAGCATCCTGATCACCAGTGCTTTGAACTGTGCATCTGATAGGTTGGCTATCTCTTGGTTGCTTAGATGAATTGGCTCTGGGGCTTTGATCTGTTCTCTTCTTTGAGCCATTTTTTTTCCTCCGGTCTGGTCAGGGCTGTTACGCAGTGACGGGTGGAGCCTTAGGTGTTCCCCAGGGCGGGACAGCCCAGTCGCTGGATAGTGATGCTGTATGTGGGGGCGGGGCCTCAGTGTTTTTAGGTTTTATTTCCTGGCGCTGGGGCCCTGGGGCCCTGGGTTGGGAGTTATGTCTTATTCCTGATTTTCGCCTGGATTATCTGTGAGCAAATGTGGGACCACCTGGTCAGTCAGCTGCCTTGCACCTGGGGTCCGTTAGCCACCGCCTGTGCGCCTGGGTCCTGCTAGCTGCCGCCTGCTGGCTGGGTCCACCAACCTCCACTTCCTCCTGCAGTGACTCCGCCCCTCTTACTGGTCTGGATGAATGGTTGTTGGACCTCTGTACAGTTCAATTTTCTCTCAGTTCTGCTTGTTTTCTTGTTTCTAAATCCTTGTTGTTCTCAATTTTGGTTGTGTGAGGAGGCACAGTGTGTCCATCTACACCTCCATCTTAACCGGAAGTCCCCCAGCATCTTTCTTATTTTAACAAGACCAAGGACATAGTATATACGTGTGTTCTTGATCCCTGAGAATTCGGCAGCGACTCCGATAACCAACCTGAACACTGACTCTCCCTGTACTTGTGTGGACGCTGAACGTGCAGGGAGCTGAATGAGCTCTGCATCAAGTCAGTTAGGCAGGGGTTGTCTTAGGCTTTTTTGCCACCTCTCAAAATACTCAAACATAAATGTCTGACAAATACTTGTTGAAATGAAACGATGACGAAACTCTTGATACAAGTTTGCTTTCTCCTGGGAATACAGGGACAAAAAAATTCAAACTGGCTGACACTAATGAAAGCCTTACGACTCTAATATTAAATATTAGATACTTCCTGAATCAGGTATTAAGGAAAACAATTCTTTTCAATAATATCAAGATAAATTAAAACAGTACATTTTAAATATGATACTAAGAGTAATTCTAATAAATATTTTAAAATATGGTAAAATCCATTTGTAACTAAACAAAATTAGTTATCAACATTTGCTCAGTGTCTACAGAAAAAATAACAAAACCAATATATATAAACATAACTTTCTAAGGAAAAAGAATACTCTTCTAAAATAAACTGTCAGCAAGTTGCATTTTTGCAGATCTCTTTGATACGTAGTTTACTAGAAGTGGAGCCCTCCTGTCCGCTTCTGCACTCAGTCCTCTGCGGCGTCTTACCTTAGAATATTTTGAACAGCGTGCACGCATGCACGCACGCACGCACTGCATCGGCGCCTGGAGTGCGGACAGCACCACGGGTCACAGAGGATGAGAGCTCTGCTGCACACTCGCGAAAGGATGAGTGAACAGTGCCAACGACCTCTTACCACCGCGGTGGAAACATTTTACATTTACAGACTCCTACAGGGCCTTGGGAGTCCCTCCCTCTGGGACCCCCGCCCGCACTCTGAGAACCACTGCCCCAACCCCAAATGGCCACACTGCCACAAACGCCAGTACTGACATTATGTGAGGACAGAAGAAACTGGGTTATCAGAGAAAGGAAAAGAGTGTGTGTGTTTGTGTGCGAGGAGGGGAAACGGAGCAGGCTAAACTCTCACCTTTCACAGTGGAAAGTCAGCAAATAGTATCAAAGAAAGGGAAAACAACCCTCAGACTTGCAAGGGGTGCTTCTGGGGAATAAAACCTGGTGGCTATGAAAACCATCTGCCGCGAGGCACCTTCTAACACAGTCCCTCAGGAAAAAAACCCTTCTTGTCTTCATGGATTCTGCAACATCTTTGATAATTCTGAGATGAAATGGTCCAAATAATTTTTAAGCAGCAATAAATTTACAAAGAAAAATTATGACCAGTAATAATAATTTTTAAGGTTCTAAGTTATGTTATCATACTAGCATTTTGCGGCACTTAATCTAGCTAACTACTAAGATTTAGATGACCTTTCAGTAACCTAGAAACTCAATTGAATGCCTGAGTCCTGACTGGTGTAAGTGCGCAAGTAGCACTGGGCGGTGAGAATGTGCATAAATACGCAGGTCAAGTCCACCGAGAAAGACTCCGCGATACCAGGTCAGAATCAGCCTCGGAAGGGAGGGATGGCAGGGGTGCAGGGTCAGAGGTGGTGGCACACACAAGGGCACAGAGCCTGTAAAGAATAAACCACCAGCGAGCAAACTGCTTCTGAAGATAGATATGCAGGCAAAGCTGAGATGAATAAAATCTCCCGTGGTTTGAGCAGGGAAATCAGAGAGTAATGGAGAAAGAACTGTAAAAAGACCACCCATTTTTAAAAATTTCGTATTGGTACAAACTGATTGATCATTTTCTGTAAGCAACTGTAATACCAGGACTAAAGATGTGGTTCTGGAAATTTCAGGTTGAGAGAGCTGAAACCACTGTGGATGAACCCCCAAATGAAGAACTGTAAGATACGAAAATAAAGGCTTATACATGGAGCCTCAACTGACATTTATTTATAGTTAAAAGTTGGTAAAAGACCAGAAAATAAGGAGGCACAAAGACATATAGCATTAAAAAGCCAAAGTCAAGAAAATCCAAGCAGTACGTCAGTGTTGTGAGAAAAGAGCAGCATTTCAGGTGGTGCTGCCGCCTTTCACAGCTGTTCTGTAAGCGCTGACCGGCCACAGCACAAAAAACAAGGCACGACAGACCACGGCCCCTTTGTTTAGGATTCAGAAAGCAGCAAAGTGCCTGGAAAACAGAGAGACTAACTTCCCCCAAGTAGTTTTCTGGTAACTGCTGACGGTGTCTTCTGCCTTGCAATACAAAAGTATCCCACTTAAAGTCTAGCTCTAGATTTACAGGTGTTTTAATAATTTCCCAAGACTAAAGGGGAAGAAGTTTTTATTTCCCTGTTTATTAAAACCAAACAAAATTCTAGTAATTTGGCAATTTACCCAAGAGAGCAAAGCAAAACTCCGGAGTCTAACATCCAAGCATGATTACTATGTCAAAATCTATCAGTGCGTTTACATACACTACAGATACAGAAGGGACTCATGGCATGAATCAGTCTACAGTGAAGACAGCTAGCTAGGGCCTGTTACCTGCTGTTCTAGTGTGAGATTAGCTGTGGTTTTTCTTTGTTAATTACCGGTACTTCAGTATATAATATGCCACGTTTATCCTTTTCACCATTTTCTAACTTAAGTGGTCGGTAATAAAAAATCTGCTTCCCTTGTATTTAGAAATCTTTTTTGATTTCTTGTGCCACCCTGGGCCCTTTGGACAATGCAAGGCACACACACCACAGTTTTCCCAGCAGAGCTCATCTGTGACTCCGAGGTGCACCGTCCTGTTTTAACACTTGATGTCGGAACAGTCTCACAACACGCGCTGTCTTACAGGACAACTGGCAGCACCGCTTTTTCAGGTGTCTTGGCTGCCCTGACATACAGGGTGGGGCAAATGTAGGTTTACTGTTGTGGGTACAAAAAGTTTATTCCTTTATGATTTTAGTTATTCATTTTTAGAGAGAGGGGAAGGGAGGGAGAGAGGGAGACATTGATCTCACATGCACCCCAACCGGGGACTGAACCGCACAGTCCAGGCATGTGCCCTAAGTGGGGATCAAACTGGCGACCTTTCACTTTGCTGGACAATGCCTGACCAGGCCACACCGGTCAGGGCAGTTATTCTTGATTCGTTATTTAATTATTATTATTGTCCCTTGGAACAACTGTAAGCCTACTCTGCCTGACCCTGCCCAGCGCGCTGGGCTCCTTTGGTTTTGTTTAAGGTGCTGCAGAGACTTCACAGAACCAGATTCCCTCATTGAGGGCTCCGCAGCTCTCAAATGAGCTCAACACGCACTGTCATCCTCCAGTTAGTCCACAAGCTGGCATCAAAGAGTAGGCTGCTTATTAATTATTACCGAACTGAAAGGGACTTAGACACCAGAATGTATCCTTTCTTTTTTTGGTGAGAAAATGGAAACCTTAAGAAGTCATTTGTCCAATGTCATGTGGCTGTTCATTGGCAAAGTGAAATTAAGACGCCAGGTCTTCACAGGACAAGTGTGGGGGCCGCCGGGGGTGGGGGTTGTGGGAAATGGAGGGGGATAAAGGGGGGACAGTGGTGATGAAGGAGATTTGACTTGGGGTGCTGAACACACAACAATGTGCAGACGATGTGTGGTGGACTTGGGCACCTGAAACCTGTGTAATTGGTAAACAGTGTCACCCCAATAAATTCAATATAAAAGAAAAATGAGTACATACATACATACATACATACTTAAAAAGAATCCAGGTCTTCCAATTAGTGTCTTTTTCAATTTAGTGATCTGCAAGTGTATGGAGTGAAATAAATATCCTCAACTGATTAGTCTCAACTAATAATCTGCTGCTACAGAAACTGCTGGCAGTCCACCAGAAGGATTCCTTGAAGCAATGTGGGATTTTAAAGACATTAATGGGGTTTCACCAGCTACCGGCTTAGCAAGATGTAGCTAGACCAAAGTCTTCCTATTATTCTTTCAAAGTTCAAAAACCAGAAGTGAATCATGAGGAAGAAACCAGACAAATCTGCACTGCAGAACTCTTTACAAGCCATCTGGCCTGGATTCTTACGGAAAAAAAAAAAAAAAAAAATCAATTCCATGAAAGAATGAAAGTGGGGCGATGTTCTAGATCGAAGAGACTACTGTTCATTAGAGTCAACACCCTTACTACCCACCCCCCAAAGCTGTAACGGGCACTTTGGGGACAGCTGAGATATCTGAATATAAACTGTCACATTGAATCCTTTGGAAGTGATGATGTTGTGATTATATAAGACAAGTATTTAGCAGCAAAATGGTTTCGTAAAATAATTACGTCTGTGTGACATACACATGCACATTCAAAGGGAGAGAATGAGCATACAAATGAAGGAGATAAAGCAAAGGTGGAAAAAAGTTAATGACAGGTACTTTATTATCTTAACAATGGGGTAAAATCATTTAAAAAATGAACACTGAGTCCTGGCTGGTGTGGCTCAGCGGACTGAGCGCCGGCCTGCAAACCAAAAGGTTGACAGTCATTCCCTGTCGGGGCACATGCCTGGGCTAAGGCCAGGTCCCGGGTTGGGGGCATGTGAGATGTTTCTCTCCACTTTCTGTCTCCCTTCCCTTCGCTCTAAAAATAAATAAATAAAATCTTAAAAAAAATAATAATGTATACTGAATGAACCATAGCCACCTTGGTTCTTCTCTTGCCCTAAATGATCTTTTGGTGAATTTGTCTTAGTTTTCATCACTTATTAAAAATGTAAATGGAGCCCTGGCTGGTGTGGCTCAGTGGTTGAATCCTGGCCTGAGAATCAAAGGGTCGCCAGTTTGATTCCCAGTCTAGGGCACTTGCCTGGGTTGCAGGCCAGGTCCCCAGTAGGGGGGCGCAAGAGGGGCAACCACACATTGATGTTTCTCTCTTTCTCCCTTCCCCTTTCTAAAAATAAATAAATAAAATCTTCAAAAAAATGTAAATGCAACTTGCCATGTCTTTCATAAGAATACTTAATCTTTTAAAAAACACTGCATCTGCCTGGTATGGATTGTCTAAGATATATTATATGTATAGAGAGAGCTTATTATCTGCAAGTAGAAGTCAAACAAATTTTAAATTCCCTGTATACCCCTAGATATTCACTTGGAAAGAAAACAAATTTATTTTACTGTTAGTCTGAGCAAGACAATCAGAAAGAAAGTCTGTTCCCAGGATTTCCAGAAAGTATCCTAAAAGTCGAAAAGAGAGGCCCTTCTGATTATTCTCAGTTCTTGGTTCTCTGTACCACTATTTTTATTAATATAGGAATTGAGTGTTGATTATAATGAAGGAGCCTTGATGAACTATTGTAAATGGCTATTCTTATTAATTATATACTAGCTTCAGATCACCTTATCAATTTTTATTCTCATTAAGAGTACTTTTTTTAGCCACTCAATTTCTTAAAATGGTCCTGTAAAATGTTAAAGACATTATGGGTAACCTATACACTTTACATTTAAAAAATTTTCTGATATCCTCCGTTGGAGGTAAATATTAAGCAACTGCTTTTTCAGCACGATTACAGTTTATAAGGAAACCCTTATTTACAGTGACGTATTTTCTGTTGTTTGCTCAGAGCAGGGAAATGCTTTAGGAATGATTCATTGACACCGTGTCATAGACCGTCTGAGGCCGTTGGGATCCGTGATGAAAGGAAAGGACCCGTGCTGCTGACACGTGGAGGGAAATGGGCCCTGCCAGGGACCATGCTAGTCTGAATGCCAAGAATGATGCGATGGGAACTCAGAAATACCACCTGAGTCAGGTTCAGAGCAGAAGCACAGATGGCTCTGCTGCGGTCCCAACACTTGAAGGTGCAGACGTTTTCTAGGAGAGGGAAGCAAAGGAGAGGCTACAGGCAGGAGAAAAAGCGCCTGCGTGGGCAGACAGGAGCTTGATGTTTGTTTCAATCACTCTCTTTTTAAGTGCAAAATACTGGAAGCAGGTGACTGGGAGAACCTCTGTCAAAGGTTATCTTTTGCTCTTAGTCTCAAAAATCATGAAATTGGACTTATATGCACAGCCACCCTTTTAAGAGAGTGCCTTCTTCAACACTGGAAGAACTCACACCTCTCAGTTTACCAGGATATACAGGAGATAATGATGGTGATGAGACAGAATTTGTGTTTTTCTTTTTAACACCCCTACTTGATTCCCCCACCAAAAGCTGTCACCCATGGAGGTTCTCAAAAAAGTTTCTTAAATTTGGCAAGTCTGTGAAATGAAAAAGGTAGAAAGTGTGCGTGCGTGCGGTGGGAGGGGGGTCATCTGATCACTAGTCTAGGACATCTAAAACTTCACACATCCACAATCAGTCTCATTTTAATCTTTCTGAGTCACCCTCTGCAGTTACTTCATTAGGTTATACGTCATTTTAGTTTTTTCTGAGAGGACTGTTCTTCCACCTCGGAGGAAGGCTCTGCTGCCCACCCCCGACCACCTCCTCTCCCGCACTCCCTGTGCTCGGCTGTGCTGTGCGGGAGCGTGGTCCGAGTGTGTGCGTGAGGCCCAGCACTGTGCGGCGATGATGCCGCCGACCGGATTGCGGACTGACCCCTTCACTTTGAGACTAGAATCTGCAGGAAGAGTGAACTGTCCCCCAAATATTACAACTTCTTACTTAAGTACCTGTTAACAAAATCAATAACCTAAGAGATGAAGAAAAAGAAAAACAAAAAACCAAAAAGTAGCAATAGGGACAGTGTGTTTTCTGTAAGACAGTGACAGAGAGTGGTGGTTCTCAAAGTGCGGCCTAGGGACCCCTGGCATCCCCAAACCCCCTCACAGGTCTCGACCAGCCCTTCTCACAGCACTGACATGCCATTTCCTGCTTCCTTTCTCAATTCTCACATCATGCAGTGGAGCTTTCCAGAGGCAACGTGCCAGCTAATGACACTGCTCTGAGAGTTAATATACTGTGTATTCTTGTGCTTGCTAGAACTTTCTAATAAGGTAAGCTCTTAAGGTCCTCAGTAACTTTTAAGAGTATAAAGGTATTGAAAGACAAAAAAGTTGAGAACTACTGGCACAGAGCAAGAGCTATGAGGAAGACAGCAGGCCCCATTTAAAACAAGTAACGGCTCCTCACTTTTCTTTCCAGTTTCCTACCAGCGAACCCTCTATCTATCACCAACACTTTCTAGCACCGGGAGAAAAGATGCGGTGAGAGGAGCGGATTTAACTAGCTGGAGAGCGCCCGAGAAATAGCGTGGGACAACAGCAGGTAGTATTTGTATTTTGTTACCAACGGGAAAACTTTATTACAGATAATAAGCAAGACTTACGAATTTAACGAATTTAACCTTTAGTAAAATGTATGTCCTGATCCACTAATCGGATTCCACTGAATTTATAGGAGCTCCTCTTGAACCACAAAGAAAAACGTTTGACAGGATCTCCCTAAAAAAACCTCTCAGAAAGCCTGCCACACGCCCTTTCCAGGGCGCGAGACCACTGGGCTTCCGCATCCAGGCCGCACTTTCAAGGTCAGCTTTAATCTGCCCCCCAACTAGGAGTTCTTTGACCCTTCACAGTCTTGACCTTTGCTTCTTGTTTCAGAAACTCTCCTACCCGCTCAGAGGGCCTGTGTGACAGTCTGATGCTGCATCAGCTCAAATCTGTCTGATTTACTGGAAAACAATTCAAAGTACAGGTTTTGTCCTCACAAAAGTTGTGTTCAACCAAATAATTGAATGCATTAGAGGAATTAAATGTTTAAAAAACAATTTCTGTGTAACCAGGATTTCCAAGCTCTGGGTACATTTTTGGAACAAGTCTATGGCAGAAACACAAAAAACAAACAAAAAAGATTTAATAAAGAATTTGGGCAGTCCCCTGGAAATAACTGAACTGGAGAGTCAAATTTCAATTATTCATGGCAATAAGAACCAAAGCCTATCATCAATGTAAGTGCACAAATAACTGGAAAATGTTACTGTAGCAGTTTCAACATAGAGCACATCTTCTAAAGAAAATACAGAGTAATAAGTACATGGATTGTGTACGTGTTATCTAATTTAGGTGCTAACATAATTATGATTGAGGTCCCCAAAAGGCAAGCAAACTGGGAAAGAAGAAAAACTAACATCTGAACCATACATAATCCAGCTCATCAGTCTGGTAGCTGAAATTTAGCTTACGAAACTAATTCCGTTCTTAATTAACATCACTTTCTTCCAAGCATACCCAACCTTAATTCCCCTAAAAAAATACAAGGAACTATGTCATTTATACACTTCCTGGCAGCACACATACTAAAGTTCCTTGATTTTTCTGGCAAACAATTCTTCAGGTATAAATGGCCACTTAAGTTGAAAAGGCATGTAAAGTACTGCCTCCTGACTGTCAATTTCATATAAAGAGCATAATTAAATTAATGCTGACATCTAGTGGTGAGAACATCTTTCTTTTCTGATGTTAACCTGAATTGTACCCTATGACACCAAACCAAAGAATCTAAAACCAAAGACACCTTCATACCCCTACAACAGATTATCCATTTAATCTAAGAATATCCATCACCGAGGAATAATTTCCCTTTTGCTAAAGCTGATTAAAAAAACATTTCTGAGATGTAAAACTGGCTGCAGAATCTTTGGGGAGGTGGGGTTCGTAAGGGCTCCTTATGAAAAATCTTTGTTTGAAACTGATTTGTACCCTTAGAAGGCAGAATAGATAATTGCTTGAAAATTAAGAATGCAACCAAATATTTCACTTGAAAGAAATGTCACTTAATAAATTGTGGGATGTGTTTTAACTTTGTCCCCTGGAATGGGCTGGTTCCCCTCTCCTTTAAAAATGTTTTTAATTTTGTAAAAAGTAGAACAACTAACAAAAGAACAAAACCCCACAGTGTTCCTCAATACTTATAAAACAGAACTGTGACCATTCCAAGCTTTACAAAGCCATTGTCTGGCTGAAAGGCTCCATTCAATCAAATGTTATGCTCAATTTCCAGATACCACGAATGTATAGCATGCATCTTGATCAAACACCATCCTTTATACATATTTGAAGAAATATTTAAGATTCTGCATGAAATTCTAAAGATGACATGTTTTGAAAATTAGGGAACAATTTTGAAATATCACTTTTCAACTGGAGAATTTTCCATTCTGCAGAGTGGAATGGCTGAATTGCTGTTGGCTAGAAAAAAAATTGGTCATCTGTCCGAAGTATTATTAATAAGCTTTCTTTGAAAAATAAGCATGATTTCCTTAAAAAAATACAATTGCAATGAATTTCAAATCTAAACTATGATATATTGATCGGTAAGAATATGCTTTACACAGCACATTCGGAAATATGTCTTTGTCCTCTTAGAAACAATCTGACCACAGATTTAGCATCTACAAAGAATCCGTTTGCAATCACTACAAAATGTCCACCTCCTTAATCTCCTTACCACTTCAAGGTAAATTCACTGAAAGTAAGCAAAGTATGACTAAGACATTCATCAAACCTTCCGTCAAACCTCTGGAGTGAAATAAAGCCCCAATGGCAAATGAATTATTTTTATAAATCACTGGCTGAACAAACTGCTGTGATTTTAAGGTATAAAACCTCTCCCAAAGCAGGCAGGTAGGCGCAAATCACCAGTTAGAGACTGAACTGGAAGAGAAAAAACCCCGGTCAAGGGGCAAGTTGCTTCACTCTGGGGGGGCAGTGTCAGGGGCGAGGCCAAGCCGGCTGGGAATTTCTCAGGCTCCCCTTCACTGGTCAGTTACAGGTGCCGGGGTTCCAGCTCCCCGAACTGGCTTGAGGTTCGGGGAGAACCCACCGACCCTACTTTATCTTCTCCAACAAGGAAACTTGGGTGGTTGGGGGAACAATACGTTCTTCTTGCAGACAAACCAAACCTGGCTGGGATCGTGGGATCGTCCTGCCTCCTCGGAGTGCTGTCCCCAGCCCGGGCCGGGGTCTGGAAGGCGCTGTACAAAAGGCAGTCGAGCCCACTTGTGCGTTCACGCTCAGGCCGGGCAGAGGTGGGAACCCCGCTCCAGGCGGGGGTGGGGTGGGGCACCGAGCACCCGAAGGCGAAGTCGCCCCCAGCCCTGAAGCTAGGGCAGCGTCGGGACAAACCCCGCTGACAGGCACCCAGCGAGACTTTGAGGCGGGAGGGCCGAGCTCTGGCGCTCTGGCACGCTGGGCTCGTGGGGGGCTCCCTCCCCGGGGAACACACTCCCCTCTCCGTCCCTCGGCCCGGGGGAGAGGGCGGCGGGGGTCCCGCGGGGCCTCACCAGGCGGAGCTGACTAATTTCGTCGTAGGACATAAAGCTGAGGATGTTCTCGATTGCTACGATGGGCAGCGCCACCAGCGTGTTGTTTTGAGGCAGCTGGTCCGGAGCCAGCGCTGGGGCTGGGGGCGCCTGGGACCCCGGCTGTGGGGGTGGGGGTGGGGGTGGTGGGGGCAGTCGCTGCGTAGAGCCGATGGCCGAAGAGGAGCCGCTGTCGCCGTGGCCGCCGCCTCCTTCTTCAGCCATCCGCTCCTCCGACACCGCCGCCATCTTGGGGGTTTAATTCCTTCCCCCCACTGCAAGGGGATCAGGGACACTTCCGGTGCGTCACTTCCTCCTCTTGAGCCTCCTGGAGGAGGGGGCGGAGCCTATGGGTGACTGGGTGAAAGAGAGCGCATAGCTGTTTTTTCTTGTGGCAATGGGGGAAGAAGGTCTGTAAACTCCTGGAAAGGTGATCTCTTATCTAAGACTGGAGCTGACTTGAGGGGAAGGGAACCCTGTCTATTAAAATTGACTTCCCCAGTGCAGTTTTCTTACAGAGCTTCTTGACAAAGGATGATAAAAATTATGTTGCCTAACAAATGTAGACAGGACGATGTATTCAGAATATCATCATTTTTTCAAAAAATTATATCAGTAATTGATATAGGTAAATGAAAAGGAATGAAATATTGGTTAAAGCTACCATATGGGTGAAGCTGGAAAATGTGTTAAATGAAAGAAGCCAGCCACAAAGGACCGCATATTGTCTGATTCCATTGATACGAAATGTCTGAAAAGGCCAAATCCAGAGACAGAAAGTGGAGTAGTGGTTTCCAGAGGCTAAAGGGAACAGAGGAAAGGGAAATGCTTGCTAAGGGGCCCAGGGTTTCTTTTTGTGGCAATTCGGATGTTTGGATGGTGGTGATGGTTGCACAACCTGTGAGTGTGGTAAAAACCACTGGATCATGCACTTTAAAGTAGTAAATTTTATATGTGAGTAATAGCTCAATAAAAATTTTGATTTAGTAAGAATCATCAAAAGACACTAAAACGTAAAGCTGTGATGATGTGGAATGGAATAGTCTCAAAAAAACTCCCCACAAATTACATATTGATTATAAAGATAAAAGAAGTTTACAATGGAGAAACTTGGTAGACACCACCATAACCAAATGGCCAAAATTAGTACCATGAATTATGGGAGGAATGGACATCATGTGCCTTATGATATGATGCCCCCCAAATGACATAACACAATGTATGTTCCTGCAAAATAATGCATATAATGTATATGAGGTGTACAAATCTAGATAACGTCTCTGTGTTCTTCAAAAACATTAATGTCATAGCCCTGACCAGTGTGGCTCAGTTGGTCGTTCATCATTCTGCAAAGCGAAAGGTCACTGGTTAGATTCTTGGTCGGGGCACATGCCTGGGTTGTGGGTTTGGTCCTGGGTGGGAGAGGTACGAGAGGCTACCAGTTGATGTTTCTCTCTCACATCTACGTTTCTCTCCTTTCTTTCTCCCTTCCCCCCACTCTAAAAAGAAATAGTGTCTTTGAAAAAAAAGTAATGTCATAAAAGACAATGACTAAGGATTTGTCCCAGATTAAAAGACATTAAAGAGGCAAAACAAATCCATGGGTAACCCTGAATTGGTTTAGAAAAACAGTTCTAAAGAACATTGTTGAGACAATTGGTAAACTTTGAATATGACCTATACATTAGATAACTATATATAATAACATTAAATTAACTGATTTGGATCATTTCATTAAGGTCTTGTAAGAGAATGTCCTTGTTCTTAGGAAACACATGTTGAACTATTTAGGTGTAAGGGGCAGGATGTCTCGGTTTGCCCTCAAGTGGTTCCATAGACAGAGACTGCGGTTAATACAGCAAATGTGATCAATGATAGCAGTTGGAGAATCTGGATGAAGAATGTACAAGAGTCACTTGTACTACCTTCAATTATTTCAAAATAAAAAAATTTTATTTTTATTTTTCAGTTACAGTTGACATTCAATATTATATTAGTTTCAGGTTATAACAGGCATTGTGGTTTGACTTTTATATAACTTACAAAGTGATTCTCCTGATAATACATAGTCATTACAGTATTATTGACTATATTATGAAGTGATTCCCCTGGATAATACATAGATATTGCAGTATTACTGACTATATTATGAAGTGATTCCCCTGGATAATCCATAGTTATTACAATACTATTGACTATATTACTTATGCTGTACTTTACATCTCCATGACTATCCAAATAAAAAGGCTTTAAAAGTTGCTTAATATTTCCATATTTTTGTATCTTCATAAAATCCTATGACAAAGATCAAGGTGCACAAATCACTAAATTTCGAAGCTTTCTATTCTTTGGCTCTGGATCTTAATCTTCACATTTACAAGATGTTCTTTCTTTTGCAGCTTTGGTTTGGAATCTGTCGGATGGTAGATACGGGAACTGCAAAAAAGCTAAGCATGACCAAGGACTACAGGAAACGGGGAGCCACTGGAGCAGGAAGCACAGTTGGAGGTGGTGGTGTTAGCTGGTTAGAATTGGCATCCCTCCCCTGTTCATGGGCAAGTAAATGATTGGTCCTTTCACCTATCATTGTTGCAACTGAGAAATCCTTTGGTGGAGTTATTCCTCTAGTCCGTCTACCCCAGGGTTTTTAGCATTCAATAAATGCTTTATGCCTAATGTGTCCAACACATTTGCATATTTGGAATAGGTTATTTTTGTCCCAACTAACAGATTGTAATTGCACTTTTTTACTTACGATATTGCTATCTCTTCATAGAACTTGTTACACTGTGGCCTGAAATGAATTCATTTTCTACCTTGTTTCATTAAAGGTACTTTCTTGGAAGGTTAGATTGAAATAGAATTTCCGTGTATGGAATCATGTTTTTAATCCATTATGGGAGCCCTCATTATAAAGAAAACCCATAAAAAAATCCTTTAAAAACTGAATTGTCATTCCCTAACTTAATTTGTCTATTTTTTAAAAGATTTTATTTATTTATTTTTAGACAGAGAGGAAGGGAGGGAGAAAGAGAGGAAGAAAAACATCAATGTGTGGTTGCCTCTCATGCATCCCCCTACTGGGGACCTGGCCTGCAACCCAGGCGTGTGCCCTGAATGGGAATCAAACCCATGACCCTTTGGTTCTCAGGGCAGCGTTCAATTCACTGAGCCACACCAGCCAGGGCTAATTTGTCTATCTTTTAGATCCATTAGTTAAATGCAATTTTGTTTTGCATAAAATGAGCATTTCATGTGTTTTGCTTGAAATAGGCTATTTTTTTTCCTTTCCCTTATCTCCCTCCATGTGATCAACTAGTTAACATCTATCGCTGATCTAAACAACACAATACAACTTTGGAAACAATTTAAACCACTTCCTTCCAGTAAACTCATTCACATTGTCCTCCGTTTATGTATATTGGATTGGTGCCCTTACTATTCCCTACACATTTTTTTAACAGAGAAAATTTCAAAACAGATGGTTGCTTTGTTTTAGTTATTAAAATCAATGCGGGTTTTGGAGATGCTTTCCAATCAAAATAAGTACTTGTAACAAAAACAAATATTTGAACTTTTAGGAGACACTCCCTACTCCAGGCAACCACTGATATGCATTCTGTCATCATTAGATTTTTTTGTCTCAGTGGTTTCTAAATTTTAAAAAAAATTATTGATTGATTTTAGAGAGAGAAAGTGGGGGGAGAGAGAGAAAAAAAATATTGATTTTGTTGTTCCTGTTGTTTATGCATTCATTGGTTGATTCTTGATTGTGCCCTGACTGGGGATTGAACCATCAACCTTGTCCTCTTGGGACAACGCTCTAATCAGCTGAGCCACCCAGGCAGGGCTGTCTCAGAGTTTTCTATAAATCAGACATGGTTTACTGTCTGGTACAATGTTCCTCCACTTTTGGGCCCATGCCCTGTTTGATAGTGACAGAAATCTCAGTCTTGTCCTGAGATCCTGGGAACACCCATGGAGAGCCGTGTCCCACATGGTCACCCCCTTTGTCATGCCTTTGACAGTCACTGCTTCTCTGCAATCTCTGCAGCCCAGGAGATCTTGTTAAGCATTACTTCCAGAAGTGTTTTTACAATAAAAATATAAGTTTTATTTTTTGCCAGTATAAAATAATATTATACCATTACCATGTGATTTCACCTTGTATAGTTCACTCCTCCAGGTTCTGAGAACTGCCCCTCCTTGGGGCAGGGGTGTGGTCCTTACATTTGAGAATCTCGTGCCCATTCCAGTAGTCCTGTGGGCGTTAGATGGCTAACCTTCGGCACTGATCTGCTAAAGGGCATTCTGGGAAGAAGCTGCACAGCATTTTGCCTCGTCCCGCCTCCCTGTAGGTGCCTGGCCTTTTGTGGGTACCAAGCATTTAATGATGACAAGCCAAGCAGTTGCCCATGTCTTTGTTTTAGATCCTGTGGATTCCTGGTATTATTTTTAATAGTTCTCCCATATTCATGTAATAGCTTCATTTATAAGGTCACTGAGATCCAAGAAATAACAAGCGTTCAAATAGTTTAGTCAAAGACTTGAAATAACTACATGAGGCCGGTCGTTCCCAGCTGGGCTGTTGAGGGTCGTGTAGTAGGATTTAGATCTCACAGCAAAGAATTTGAAAGTATCACACTGCAACTGCAAAGAAGAAGACCTCAGTATTGGAATCTACAGTGTCCTAACAGCACATTTAAAATTCGACTGGTTGGTTAGGAGAAGGCGAGCGGTGCACCTACAAAGGAGCGTTTGTTTCCCGCAATGAAGGAAGCAGTTGATTTATTTCGGTAGCTACATCTTCCTGTTCTTCCCTCTCCTCCTCCATATGGTAACGCTAATTGTCATAGTGATTTTGCGCTTGGTCTTCATTTTCAGCCCAAACTTTTGCAGCTTTTTTACTCATGCTCAAACCACCCAAGAGAAGGTATCAGAAAGTAGGAATAAGGAAAAGGTTGAGAATGGGAGTAATAAAAAGAGAGAAGCTAGGAATTGCGTTCACGTTTCTAGTTGCTGTAAAATCTGTACTGGGTTGAGCCGTCAGCAGGAAGCTAGATGACGTCGTTTTCTTCCTCTGTAGATGTTCTGTAGCTATTGATGATGACATCACACAGGAAGAAAATGTTCCCTGGTTTCAACCAGGAATAGTTTTTTTCCTCCTGAGCAACTAATTGCTTTAATTTTCTGAGAGCACTGGGAGTCATAAAATTCATCATAGTTTGGTTTCCTCCCCTCTGTCCTGGAATCTGGAACATTCAGGGTTCAGATGTTGTGGCTCCCATCTCCACTCAGCAAATAAGCCCACTTAGGTTCCTCCTATTTTTTTTTTTTTACCCTTATATTTTCTTCATTCTGATTTTCTTACTTGATTTTACTTTTGCTTTATGACAGTGTATTGTAAAATGATCATCCTCTTTGGAATTCTTATATCCTCTTTGGAAACAATGGCATATAAATAAATATTAGTTAAAACTTGAGGGGAGAAACTCTTAGATAGGAAGGGACCTGGGACAATTATTCCGTGTCTTTCAGTGAGTTTTCATTGGAGGCAGCGTACCGTAGCATTTTAATGTACAGGTTCTGAGTCTGGGGATGTCCATCTCATGAAATCGATGTGTTTGTTTCAGTCTTGTAGGTTCTCAGTATTTTAGGGTGTCACTGTCTTTTAGTCATACTTGAGTCAGGGTATTAGTTATGTAGGTTACTGTGGGACCAATTACCCCCAAAGTTAGCAAATTAAAACAACACACATTTATTATTCCACAGTTACTGTTGAGTCAGGAACCTGGGCAGGGCTCAGCTGGGAGGATCTGCTGAGGGATCCCTGACAGGGCTGCAACCTGGAGTGTTGTCTGAAGGCTCCACTAGGGAAAACTCTGCTTCCAACCTCCCCGACATGCTTGTCGATGGGCTTCCGGTCTTCAAGGTTGTTGGGCAGGGGCCTCCCTGAGCACCTTGCCACTGGCTTCATCAAAGCCAGCAAGGGACACATTCTACTATCAAGGTGAAAGTGACAATCTTGTGTATTCTAATGCTGTAAAGAATTTGTTTGGTCTTTGCTCCTGGTTCCTGGGAGACAGCCTCTAAATCCTTAAAATTTCTTGAGTTATTGGAGTGTCTTTCATTCATGGGTGGCTGCTCAACCACACCTGAGTTTTTGCTGACGAGATGACTCAGCATGGGGAGTCAGAAAGACTCACCTTGCAATTAGAGGTTTGGAACTAGCTCATCAGAGGAAGAGGCTGGAGACTGAGTTCGGTCACATCCCACGGCCAATCATTAAATCAATCGTGCATAGGTAAGAAAACTCCAATAAAAATTCTGGACACCGAAGTTCAGGGGAGCTTCCTGGCTGATGAACACATCAGCGTGCCAGGAGTTTGGTGTCCAGATGCCACAGGGGGAAGACATGGAAACTCTGCATCTGTGACCCACCCCAGTTTTGCTCTTTGTGTCTCGTCATCTGGCTGGTCCTATTTGTGTCCTTCATGATAAAACCCAGGTTGTAGATAGTACTTTCCTGAGCTCTGTGAGTTGTTCTCTAGAGTGTGACTGAACCTGAGAGGAGGGTGAGAGTTCCTCGGATATCCACACAGTTGCCGAGAAGAGCTGGTGGCGTGGGGACCCCCAACCTGTGGCTGGCATTGGATATGCGGGCCATCTTGTTGGGAATTGTGCACTTACGTCCCTGGCGTCCGCGCTCACTCCAGGTAGTCCATGTCAGACTGGACTGCAGCATTCACCCGATCACGAAGTGCCATCCCAGTCCCTTCTCTGTGTCCCATTGGTGAGAAGCAAGTCACAAGGCGCACACTTCAGGGAAAGGGAATTACATAAGGGCACGAACCCCCGGAAGCAGGGAGGGTGGGACGCTTTCGATCAACGATCACAGCATACCCACAGACTGATGACTCGTCTCACCACCTCTTAATTGATTATGGGCATATGAGATCAGAACTTATGGACTTTGAATACAATAAAGGACTTTAGGAATTGTTTAGTTCAACCCTGTTACTTTACAGATGAGAAAAGCCAGGCTCAATGAGTGTAGGTGCATTCTT
>PVKU01012231.1:0-36990 GCA_004027475.1 Anoura caudifer | reverse complement strand
TTTTTTTTGGTCTAGTCGCGGCTGTTACGTAGTGAGGGGTGGAGCCTTAGGTGTTCCCCAGGGTGGGGCAGCCCAGTCGCTGGGTAGTGACACTGTATGTGGGGACGGGGTCTGAGAGGAGACAATGGTGCTTGCTCTGCTCACTCTCGGATTCCAGTTCCTTCCACTGCTTCCCCTTTGCCTGGATTATCTGCACGTGAATGTGGGACCACCTGGTCAGCCAGCTGCCTTGTGCAGCCTCACTGGTTCTGCACAGTTGCCACCCCGTGCCCAGGTTCTGCTAGTTGCCACCTGTGCACCTGGCAGTTGCCAGCTGCTGCTGCCTGGTGCCCGGTCCGCACCTCCGCTTTTTCCTGCTGTGACTCTACCCCTCTTACTGGTCTGGATGAATCGTTGTTGGACTTCCAAACAGTTTGATTTTCTGAGTTCTGGTTGTTTTCTTGTTTCTAAATCTTTGTTGTCCTTAATTTTGGTTGTGAGAGGAGGCAAAGTGTGTTTGCCTACGCCTCCATCTTGGCTGGAAGTCTCCACATTTTCGAATAGGAAAACTTTAGTTGGTGAAATCTGGAATCTTAACAGAGTAAGATTCCTTGTTCTAAGTGACATCATGAATCAGTTATTACAATGATGTATGAGCAATGGAAAGAATCCTCAGGTGACTGCTCTGTGTTATCACAGTGTGATCTGGTCTCCTAAGTGGACAGATCTTCCTTTGCCTCCTGACCTACTGTCTAGGACACTTCTCCCAGAGATTTGCAATATGGCTGGCATTTTTTGTTCTTTAAGTTTCAGCTTCAAGCTTCCTGTTCCAAGAAAGGCAGCCTTTCAGATCTAGGATGCAAAGGGACATGCTGTTGGTATTTTAATGGAGTCTTCATGATACAGAGTAGGGTTTCTCATTCTCAGCACTATGGACCTTTTGGGTCAGAGAATTCATTCTCCTGGGGGATTGCCCTCTGCATTGTAGGTGCTTATTAGCATCCAATACCTCTGTTCACTGCCAGCAGCCTGGCTTTCCTTCCCCTCAGGACAATGTGAAATGGCTCAGGACATTGCCTAAAGTCCCCTTGGGGGCAAAAATCACCTTTGGTTGAGAAACAGTTTGAAGCTGTTATCATTTTTGAAGCCAGAAAGATCTTGGTCTGGTATGCAGTATTTTTATTATTTTTCTATGCAAATTATTTTCCACTCTCACTGTGATTTTTTTTGGGAAGGTATTTAGAAGTGTATTTTAAAACATCTAAATATAGGGACTTTCTAGTTACCTTGTGACTGGTTTCCAGATTAATGGCAAAGACAGCAATAAACATAGTTTGTGAGACATTTGTTGAAACCTGCCTTACAGCTAAATACAGTCATGTTTTAAAAAGTTCCAAGTGTGCTTGAAAAGCATTTTTCATTAACTTTGTTGCTACTTACTTAAACAATAAGAAAAATTTTATTCAATATTCTACCCCAAGAGTTATAAATAACTGCTATCATTTTATGTATATACACTTGCAGATATGCTGATGGGCACGTTTCTGTCTTTCTCTGGATTTCATTTACTATTTTCCAAATATGGACACAAAACTTGCATATTTTCAGCTTTTATTTTTGATAATGTTTCTTTGAAGGGTGAAGATTTTTTCAACAGTTTTGGTATGTAGTATCTTTATCACCATTCAGTTAATTTGTAATTCAAATTGTTTTATTTTTGAGGTTATTTAGAAGTGTAGTACATAAGTACCAAATAGAAGGACTTTCCAGTCACTCAGTGTTAGTGAATTCTAGCTTCAGTGCAATAGGAGCACTTAGAGAAATCTATTGTATATAATTTCAATGCTGCGATGTTTGTTGGAACTGGCTTTATATTGGCTTGGACAAAAGATAAAAAACTTTTGGGAAGATGGAATTATGAAGATGCCTGAAAGATTTCAGAATAGTGGGACAAAATAGTGAATACGTTGTTCAATGAAATTATTGGTGAAAATGAAAAACGTGTCTTTCGTTGTGTCTTTACCTAAAAACCGAAAGAACCTTTTGGCCAAGCAAATAGTACAGTGTTCCAAGTGTGCATCTCCGCTGCCATCTTGTGGGAATTTTGGAAATAACATGTTAGTGTAAGTCAGCAGGAAAAGTGGTTGATTGTAGGAGAGTATCAATGAACGTTGATTGCAATGTTATTTAGACGTGCATTTAGTAAGTTTTAGACATCAGGACTTAGCAGTTACCTTTTGTTCCCGATTTCTATATTAACAGCAATGACAGTAAGAGACATACTGTATATCATTTCAGTCCTTTGAAATTTGTTAAAACTGGCCTTAGCACAGGATGGTCCCTTTGAAAAATGTCCCAGGTGTGGCCCTCTGCTGCCATGTCATGTGTCACCTGGGAGTATCACAGCTTTGTTCAGGCCAGCAGGAGAAGTCATTGGCTGTAGTGAATTATCTACTAAGGGTTCATGGAATGTTATTTGAGAAGTGTCTTTCATTCCATTGAAATGAAAGGATGTTCTAGTTTTGTTTTTGACCTGTATGTTAGCAGCCATGAGGGTGACACATGAATTTTTTATAATCTCAGTCCTGAAGTTTGAAGTTTGTTGAAAACGAATGGGTGGTACAATATGGTCATTTCCAAAGTGTTCTAAGTGTGCATACTGCTGCCATCTCGTGGGCATTCGTGGGAATGACACGTTAGTGCTGGTAGGCAGGAAAAGTCGTTGATTCCAGTGGAATATCAATGACTCTGGATTGCAATGTAGTTTAGAAGTGCATTTCATAACTTTTAAATGTAAGGACCTAGTAATTACTGTTTGTTCCTGATTTCGACATTAACAGCAATGAGAGTGAAGCGGACACCGGCCAGCAGGGTCCGAATCATTATGGATAAATTAAGAACTCTCAGACTACTGAGTCTGGTAGAGGAATAAGGATAACTGACAGGCTTTTCTCTCGAGAGGATCCAAAGCCTTGGCCTCCACCATGACAGGCCTTTATTCTAATAATAATATCTCCTTACCTTCCAGGATGGTTCTTCCTATCCCGGTTACAACAAAGGAGCCAATGCCCCTCATCCCATCACAGAAGGACATCAGCAAATGAATAGGCAGGCAGTTACACTGGGCCTGCAAGGTACTTGCAGGGTGAGGGGGTTTCAGAGAAAGCCAGTTTCAAAACAGCCTAAGTATATTGCAAATCTGATTACCCATGAAAGACTCTATCAGTGGACGTGGGTCCTGTGCATCTCCAAGTGGGAGCTGGGCCCACGCCACGAAGAAGGGTCTGCCACATGAGAGCAAGAATTATACTCTATATAATTTTAGTTCTTTGTAATTTGTTTAATCTTGCTTTATGGCTCATTATGGTCACACAGCAAAATGTCCTAAGTGTGGCTCTCTTCTCGTGTCAAGTACATCTTGGGAAGGACACCTTAGTGCAGGCCAACAGGAAAGGTTGTCAGCTGTAGTGAATGATCTATGAATGTTGAACGCAATGGTACTTAGTCGTGTGTGTTATTACTTTCATATAAATTGACTTCATAGTTCATTTTTCCTTGTCTTCCCCCACGTACAACAGTGGTATCTTTACATCAGGTAACTGGGCCAGACCTGTATTCATGTTTCAGCTGTGTCCCCGTCTTTTTGGTCCAATGTCCCATGTGTGTTGACATCCTGGCAGCATCCATGTCCCTCCCATGTCCACGTCCCTGCCACGGTAATGTCTCAGCCTGGTCAAAATCGTGCTTACGCCTAGGTCCCCCCTACCTCGATGTCCCAGCTGCATGGATGTCTCAGCCGTCCACTTTCCTATCTTTGTCAAAATCCAGTCTCCCCTGGTGTCCCAACACACTTCTGTACCATCTGCGTTGATGCCTCAACCGAGTCGATACATGAGCTGCCCCGCTGTCCTTCCCGTGTCGATGTCTTGGCCATGTCGATGTCCTGTCCTGTCTGGTATTCATCTGTACTCATGCACATATTAAGTGTTGAATATCTTGTATTGATCTGATTATGTTATTTTGATTATTATCCCAGGTGTTAGAGCTGACAAGGTTTGTAGAAAATAATTACTTTTTAATCTCCTACAGTTTTGAAAAGCCAGCAGAGTGGAATGAATGCTGAGACAGTGTGAACTCCTCAGCGTGTTGCAGCTGAGAGATCATGGACGTCTGCCTTCCAAGGTTCAGCATCCTTTTTGTTCACTCTGTGTTTTGGCCTGTTGTTGCTGGGTTTGGCAAGATTTTGAAGTTTGCATTTGGAGACTTACAGCCAGGGGAGCAGTGGGCAGCGGCAGCTCGTCCTGGGCTCACCCCCTGATCCTGTCTGAACGGTCCTTCTTTGTGTCTAAGTTTTCTGTTTCCCCAGAAGCAGCTCCGCCTGTGCTCACTCGTGTGCTGTGATTTCACCTCTTCTCTCTGAAGTCCTTTCTTTGCTTCACTGTCCTTAGAT
The DNA here is from genome assembly GCA_004027475.1 of Anoura caudifer. NCBI lineage: Eukaryota > Metazoa > Chordata > Mammalia > Chiroptera > Phyllostomidae > Anoura > Anoura caudifer. The sequence goes on along the minus strand of PVKU01012231.1, from coordinate 32,561 downwards.
TTAATATACAAACCCTCAAAATTCTTTGTGTTGTGAAAGTTTTACTGCAGGAAGTCAAGAATCTACACATATGAGACTTTGGCAGGGCAAACCTGCCTGGGGTCCAGTACCTTTTGGGTGACAGAATAACCAGATTTTGTTTATTCATTTACCTGCGGATGGGCATTTGAATATTTTCTACCTTTCAGTTGTTGTTAACAATGCTGTTATGAATAATCATGTGTAAATTCGTTATAACATCTGTTTTTAATTTCTCATATATATTTTGAAGTAGAGTTACTGAACACAGTAGGGTAATTGTTTTAAGGAAATGCCAAACCATTTTAAACAAGGTTTGCAATATTTTACAATTACAAAATAAATGGTCAGTTCTTCTAATATTTGTTTGTTATCATAAACATTTCTCAGTTTTGCTTTCTCATAATCTTTGGAGTGTCTGGGAAAGGATATCGTGCCATGATTTAGCCATTGAACATCTTTTCTGGTGTTTTTCTCTTTTTAGCACTTGTATGAATGTCTTCTCTTTAGAAGGGACTGTTCAAGTTCTTTAAAAATATAGATGTCTGCCCCGGGGTGGTGTGGCTCAGTGGATTGAGCAGTGGCCTATGAACCAAAGGATCGCTCGTTCTATTCCCAGTCAGGGCACATGCCCGGGTTGCAGGGCAGGTCCCCAGTAGGGGGCGTGTGAGAGGCAGCCACACATTAAAGTTTTTCTCCCTCTCTTCTTCCCTCCTCTTCTCTAAGAATAAATAAATAAAATGTTTAAAATAATATAGGTGTCTCCTCATTGTTGAGTCATAAAGTTTTTTGTTGTGGTAACAAGAATCTTATTGAAAGTATAATGTGCAACCATTTTCTTCAGTTCTGTGCGTGGTCTTCTTACTTTGTGAATAGCTTATCCTGCTACCCAGAATTTTTTGATCGGGGGGTACCACATTTACTCATTTGCTTCTATTGATTTTCCTTTGGAAGATATGCCTTGATATGCCAGCAGCAGCCTCCTCCATCTCATGTCTAATGTGTGTCATCATTGCATCCTTTAATTTGTTTGATTTAATATAACTTTTTTTTTAACAGAAGCCTGTTTTATGTTTTTAGACATTAGCTGTTTAGGTTGCAAGGGTTTACAGGTTTAAATTGGAGGACAGACTGTTCTCTGGAGTATGATGTCCAGAGTCAGGCATCCAGAGTCAGGGACAGGCTTTGGACACCTGGCCGGGTGTCCGTTGCATGGCACCGTTAGGGGTTAACATTAGCGGCCGGGGTGCAGTTGGTAGGATGACCTGTCTTTAACTACATTTGAAACCTTTTTTTAGACTTTATTGTGACAGCTGTCATCTCAGCGTGTGTGAAAAAAACTGACCAGAACTGGTGAATATTTGTGTGGCCATTTTCGTATTGAAGATAGATGAACACAGCAACATTATAGGCACATTAGGCTTTGTCATTTCAAGAAAGGTGAAAACACAACTGAAATGCAAAAAAAAGGTTTGTGGTGTGTGTGGAGAAGGTGCTGTGACTGACCAGATGTGTCAGAAGCAGATGACGAAGTTACGTGCTGCAGACTTCTCGTGTGCAGTTGCCCTCTGGGTCACACAGACCAGCTGCATTGGAGAGCCATCCGGTCCAGACGGTAACTGAGGACAGACCGCGTTACGGCACGCGGGAGCAGGGGCCAGACTCAAAGTACCCTAATCAATAGCATAGAAAATCGTCTGCACCAGCACGGTTACCTTAATTGCTTTGATGTTTGGGTTCCACAGAAGTTAAGGAGGGAGGAGGGGGGACCCTTCTTGACCATATTTCTAATGCAATCCTCCACTGAAATGTAAGGAAAACCTTCCAATTCCAAGACAAATTGGGGAGGAAGGACGAACCGTTGGTATTTGACGCTAACGTGGAACAGGAGAGATGGTGGGCACACGGAGGGAACCACCACCATCCACTCGGAAGGGCGGCCTGCATCCAAAGGGGCGACGCTGTGTAAACGGTGGGGTCATCAGGGAGTCCCGTGGCGGGAGCTCCTCACCAGAGATCAGGCGGCTACTTCCAACAAGCGCTGCTCCGCCTCAGACCCACGGAAAGCACCACCTGAGGGAAAGAGTCCTGACTTTGTCAGCACGAGACACGTAACCTTCAGACAGGGTAAGGCGAGAACACACACACGTGTCTTTGTGGTGACCAGGAAAAGACGGTTGCAGCCTGGCTGTTCCGATTCATCCGCAGCACTCACCCACCCTGGACCTTTGGATTGCCACTTATTTCAGCCTTTCCAAAATTCTCTGAATGGAGAAAAATTTCCATTCTGTGGAATGGCACCTGGGAGGTTTCTCTGCTCCAAAATGTAAACTGTTGTGGGAAGATGGAATGGTGCAGTAGCCTGGAAGATGGCAGAGGGCGGTGGAACAAAGCGGTCAATGTGCTGTCTAGTCACGTTGCTGGGGAAAATGAAAAATGTGCCTGCCGTTGCATCTCACGGTAAAAACCGAAGGAACCTTGTGACCAGGCCCGTAGCACAGTATGTGTTCTGAGTGTGCACCTCTGCTGCCATCTCGTGGTCATTTTTGGGAATGACACCTTCGTGCAGGTCAGTAGGAAAAGTGGTTGATTCCCACTGGAATATCAGTGAGTTTTGATGGCAGTGGTATTTCCAGGTGCATTTGAAAACGTCTAAATGTAAGGACTGTCCGGGCACCTTGTGACTGGTTTCCAGATTAGGGGCAAAGGGAGGAATAAGTGTGTCTTATGTGACATTTGTTGGAACTGGCTTTGTAGCATAATAAAGTCAGGTTTTTAAAAGTTCCAAGTGTGCTTGAAAATTGTTTGTAATTGGTTTTGTCTGTTGGAACTTCCTTAAATAATGATAAAAGTAAAATTTATTCAAAATTTTGCACCCAGAGGCAAAAAAAAAAAAAAAAAAAAAAAAGCTCTATCATTTCATGCACGTGCCCCTCAGACACGTCTGTGGGCTTGTTTCCTCCCCGGTGCCTGGACTTCATTTACTGATTTTGGTTCTTCATACGGATGCAAAACCTGTACATTTCCACTTCTGTTTCTATCATGTGCATTTAAGGGTGAAAATTTCCTTCTGAAGTTTTAGTATGTAGTGTTTTTAGAATCATTCAGCTCAAATTATTTTGTAACTCAAATAGTGGTTCATTTTGGAGGTTGTTTATGAGTCTATCTCATAAGTATCAAACAACAGAACTTTCCAGTCACCCACTTTCGAGAAGTTCCAGCTTAAGTGCTATGAGAGCAAAACACACACTCTACGTGATCTCAGTGCTGCGAGGCTGGGAGAAGCCTGCTTTACACCCAGTTGGCCAAAAAGTTAGTTGGCCCCCATCACCCCTGCCTTCATCCTCCATTTCCCCACCCTTGTCATATGGCTCTGGTTCATGTACTTGTCTTTAACTTCATTCGAAACCATTTTGTTATACTGTATCATGACAAATGCTGTATCAGCATGAGTTAAAGAAAAACTGATCAAAATTGTTGACTGTGTGGCCATTTTCATATTGAAGGTGGATGAACATAGTAATATTTTCGGTACATTAGGCTTTGGTATGTCAAGAAGGGTGAAAATGCCAGTAAACAGAAGAAAAGATGTGTGGTGTGTACGAGAAGGTGTTGTGACAGATCGAACGTGTCGGGAGTGGTTTGCAGCGTTTCGTGGGGGAGGTTTCTCACTGGAAAGTGCCCCAGGGGCGAAGGGACCAGGTGCAGTGCAGAGCCATCAAGTCCAGATATTCACTGAGGACAGACCACGTGAGGCCACATGGGAGACAGGCCACGTACTCAAAGTACCCAAATCAATTGTGGGAAATCATTTGCACCAGGATGGTTTCGGTCATTGTTTTGGGGTTTGGGTTCCACACCAGGGAAGCAGGAAAAAAAAGCAACCACCATTCTTGACAGCATTTCCATGTGGGATTTTCTTTGGAAACATAAGGGAATTCTGTTTCTGTTTCCAAGACAAATTGTGAGGGTGGATGAACAGTTGATGCTTTACAATAACGTGGAACTGGGGAGACCGTGGGGCAAAGCAATGGAACCATCATCTGCCACTTGAAAGGGCGGTCTTCATCCAAAGAAAGTGTGTAAATGGCAGGTTAGGGTCAGGGTTAGGTTTAGGGGTAGGGATCCTATTTGTAGGCTCACACTCACTCTGCCCTTAGTGTCAAACCAACTGTCAAGTTGAAGTGAAATGTCCAGGATAAGGCCAGCCCATGGAAAACTAGGTGAGTGGTGGGTGGATGCGGGTTGAGGGGAAGGTGTTTGAAGTGTGTAGGGGTGGTTCCAGTCCACTGAGCATTGCTAGGTGCAGCCTTGCAGGCTCTCAGGAGGCAAAGCTGAGTCTGAAGTCTAGGTACTTTGGTGGTAAATGTTGTAAGCTATAAAAACAAGAAATGTTACAATTGACAAAGCAAAAACCCTGGGAGGCTTCACCCATGTCCAAAAGAATGTAGCTTGTAAATGGCTGCCATTTACAAGCTACACCCAGGCTCACATCACTGTTAGAGACCAAAAGGTTAGGAGTTTCCTCTATCAGAACTGCTGCAATGTACACAAAGAAGTACAAATAAGAAAAGGAGCCATTTTGGGCTAGTTAGAATTTTTTCCCTGCTGACTGTCAAGAGACCTAACTGGATGAGTAAAGAAAAGGCTTCTGGTGTCCCCACAACAGTCTACATTATTATAATTCTATTATTACAAATATTCTATATAGAATTATTTATAATTCTATAAAACTATTCCATGTTTTTCTCTGGCACGTTTTTCCTAAAATGAAAATGGCTTTGTGTGTTGCAGCTTACTTAAATTATACAGAAAAATGAAGTTAATTAAAATCCTGCCCCCAGGAACATTAACTACTACCACTGTAAGTGTGTACCCTCCCAGACATCTGTCTGCACCTGCACATTTCCATCCTGCTGCTTTCTCTGCATTGGACTCACTACGTGGGGTCCTTTGTGTGGGTTCAGAGCCGTCGAAGCACCAGCTTCTGTCCTTTCCTACCGTGTGCACTGAAGACGGCACGTTTCCCTGTAGCTTTAGGTTTGTAGTGCCTTTCAGTTCAAATGATTTTCTGACTGTAGTAGTGACTTATTTGGGGGTTAATTAGTAGTGCGTTTCATAACTTCTAAATACAAGGATTTCCAGTTACCTTTTGTTACTGAATTCTAGATTAACTGCAGCAAGAGCAAGAAATGTTACTTTATATAATTTCAATCCTTTGAAGTCTGTTGAAACTTGCTTCATAGTACCAGTGTGCTTCTCTGCTGCCATCTGGTGTTCAATTTGGGAATAATGCAGTGCAGGTCCGCAGGAAAAGTTGTGGATACAGTGGATCATCTTGGAATGTGGAATCCAATGTTATTTAGATGTGCATTTCATCACTTTTTAAAATAAGGACTTTTTAGTAACCTTTTGTTACTGATTTCTAGATTAGCTTCAATTAGTGCCAGCAATAAGCTTTACATAATTTCAGTTTTTTGAAGTTTGTTGAAACCTGCTTTACAGTACAATATGATCACTGAAAAAATGTTCCAAGTGCGCCTCTCTTCTGCCATCTGGTGTTCACGTTGGGAAAACACCTTGGTGCAGATCAGAAGGAAACGTTGGGTATAGTGGATCATCCCTAAAGGTTGAATTCAATTTTGCTGTTCACGTTAAGTTTATTTTTTAAACATTTTATTTATTTATTTTTAGAGAGGGGAGGGGAGGGAGAAAGAGGGAGAGAAACATCGATGTGTTGATGTGTGTAAGAGATACATCTATCGGTTGCCTCTCACACGCCCCAAACTGAGAATCTGGCCCGCAACCCAGCCATGAGCCCTGACTGGGAGTCCAACCGTGACTGTTTGGTTTGCAAGCCAGTGCTCAGTCTACTGATCCACACCAGCCAGGGCTCATGTGAAGTTTTTTATATCTCTACAAGATTTGTTTTGGAAACAAGGTTGCAGGTTTGATCCCTGGTCAAGGCACATGCAACACTCAAGCAATGGCTCTGACTGGTGTGGCTCAGTGGGCTGGGTGTCTGCCTGCAAACCAAAAGGTTGCCAGTTCCATTCCCAGTCAGAGCATAAGCCTGGATTTGAAGCAGGAGATAGGAGAAAACTCCAGAGGTGCTCCAGAGGTAAAATAAACGACATTGGTACAGTACAGAGACCCTGTTCTAAAAGCACTGAGTCATGGCGAATCATGAATGCCCCTGTGCAGAAGATGCTACATGACCCCTGCTTCATTACAATAGCATTATAGTAAATCAGCCTGTGGGACCCCCTTCCCTGGTGGTCAGTCAAGCAAGATCATGGGAGACCACATGCACAGTAGCTTTAAAGTAATATAATTACTTGTACATGGGCAATAAAACCCAGCCAAAACTAGCCAGGAAATACTGCCCTATAAGAATAGAATCCCTCCAGCCCCTAAGATCAGTCTCTGTTTGGAGTCAGCCCGCTCCCATGTTCTGTGGAGTGCACTATTGCTTAATAAATCTGCTCTCTCTCTTTCTCCTATAAACTCTCTGTGTTTGTTTGAAATCTTTGTCTGCGATCACCAAGAACCTGGTTACCTGTGCCCACCTGTGACAGGTAGTGGGCCAGGTCCCCAGTTGGGAACATGTGAGAGGCAAACGACAGATGTTCCAAATAAAAAAATAAATCAATAAATTTAAAAAATTAAACAAAACAAAACAATTTCCATGTGGATCTGCATGTATTAATGGACCTTCTATTCTTTTTCATCAATCTGTCTATTCATAGGGCATTACTCCACTCTTTTCCTTACTGTAGCTTCATAATACAATACGCCTTTTATTTCTTACTTATTTTAACAGGTGCACTTAAATTGAGCTTGTTCTACTTTAAAAAATTTTGCTGAGCCCTGGCCAATGTGGCTGTTTGGTGGAGCCTTGTCCTGTTAGGTAGGATAGATAGCAAACCAGGCAAGGAGGAGGAGGGAGACACGTCTCACCCACTGACTCAGCCGTCCTGAGCCTGATCTGATAATAGTGCCAGGTGTTTGGAACATCACAAGAAACACCATGGTAACACTGGAGGAGGGAGCCCTTGAAACCCTATGTATTGTTCCCACTGTCTGGGAAAGAAACCCTTTGAAACTGTGTGTTAATTCCAAGGTCTGGTTGGTGGGTGGGAGGGGGTCCACAGCGCCCAAAGGAAAAAGCTCACAAATAACTTTGGTTACTTGCCTATCTCTGGTCACCATCTATTTTACAAGGGAGTCCCTAATATTTACAGAAAGAGCCTGTAAACAATTTTGGGTGACAGCCTCAGCTTTACCTGGCTACTGTCACATATCTGTTTTACAACAAGATGAACAAATGGGGTCTGAAGAGAGATAAGGGTCCAGGCTAACAGATCCCCACACATGTCTAAGTTTGGGTAGTCATGTCCCCTGTGGAAGCTGACACCACCTTTACCCACCAATCAATGTATAACTTCTTCACCCCCCCATCCTGCCAACTACATAAATTCTCAGGACCAAGGACCTGAGGCTCTTGCCACACTTGCCCCTGCCTGTTGCCGCCCTTACCTTGCCCCGCCTGAAATCTATGCCTTTCACCCCCACCTCAGCAAGGCCCGTTCTTTTCCATGAGAACGTCTCACTAGTAAATCCTGCTTGCTCACTAATGGACGGGTTGACCTGTAATTCTTTACTGCGTCGGCAAGGAGAATGGAGTTTCTCCCATAACAATTCCATAAACCAAAGGTTGTAGTTCAAGCTCTAGTCAGGGCACATGCCTAGGCTGTGGGTTTGGTCCCCAGTGAGGACAAACACTAGAGGCAGCTCTTCGATGTTTCTCTCTCACATCCATGTTTCTCTGCCTCTCTCTCTCCCTCCCTTCCCTTCTCTCTGAAAAGAATAAGCATGTCCTCAGGTGAGGATTAACAATTTTTTGCTGATATTTTAATCTAGATCATATTACATTTATAGGTAACTGTGGGAAAAGGAGATCATTATATATTTTTCTATCCAAGAACATGCTGTTACTTTCCTGTTGTTCAAGTGTCTTTTTGAAAAAAAGATTTTATTTATTTTTAGAGAGAGGGGATGGGAAGGGAAAAGAGAGAGAGAGAGAAAAAAAATCATCTATTAGTTGCATCTCACACGCCTGTAACTGGGGACCAAACCCTCAACATAGGCATGTACCCAGACTGGTAATCAAGCCTGTGACCTTTAGGTCTGCAGCATGGCACCCAAGCCACTGAGCTACTCCAGTCGGTGTTGTTCAGGTGTCTTTTACTGGGTATCATGTTGTGAATTGGTTCATATGGATCTTGCACATTCTTCTTAAGTTTATTCCCAGGCATTTTACCTGTTTTGTTGCTATTGGGTCTTTTTAAAAATTATATCTTTAACTCACTCTCTTGTATATAAAGGATATTTAATTATGTATGTAATTTCTCCCACACATTACTTAATTCTATTATTTGTAACAATGTAAAAGTTGATTCTAATGAGTTTCAAGGTAAGTATCACATAATAATAATAATCACATTATTTTAGTTATATATAACATAAAAATAGCTAAAGCTTGAAAGAAAACATGAAGAAATAAGACAATATGAAGAGTTAGAAAAATTCTTTTTGTTAGTTATAAATTCACTATTGATCAAATAAAGTAGTAACAGCATTCTTAGCATTTTAAATGAGTTGGGGCCTAGATGCATGGTGTTCTAGTACTCAGAAATCAGAAGTATCTTGTAAATGAAATTGTGCCCCTTATAGGTAATCTAAGGAACTTGTAATATGGCAAATGTCCACATTTTCAAAAGGGAAATTTTAGATGATGAATTCTGGGAACTAAAAGACTCAGATTATTGATTCTAGTTACGTTGCAGAACAGCTATTAACGAGCGATTTATGGGCAACGGGAAGAAGCAGTGACCCTCAGATGTGCGCTGTGGCGTATCACAGTGTGGTTCCATCTTCTACGGTGTCAGACCTTTTTTGTCTCCTGACTTTTTGTGGATGTCTTCTCAGCCTAGGACACTCACCAATCTTTGCAAGATGGTGAGCGTTTGTTGTTGTTGTCGTTGTTCTTGAGGCCTCAGTTTGTATGCTGTCTGTGCAAAGAGACAGGCACTGTTTCAAATCTAGGGAGCAAAGTGATGTATGGTTTCCATCTTGGTGGACTGTTCATTGAGTTCCACGCAGAGCAGGGCTTCTCATTCTCAGCACTGCTAAGCCAACCAAAGTGGGGAGAGGGAGGGGGACATGTACCACACTGTAATTCAGCAGTCCTGAGTGGGGTCAGGTAAGATGTTCAGAGGTTCCAAGATCACAAGAGAGACCAGGATAAGCACACCAGCAGCTGGAGGGGAGCCTTTGAAATTCTTTGTACCATTTTCTCCATCTGGGAAAGGAAGGCTTTGAGACTGTATGTTAATCACAAGGTTGGCAGAAGGGTGAGGTGGGGAAGCCTGGAGGCTTGCTGCAAGCATGAAAGCCCTGAAACCCCAGCAGGTGGGGCACTCAGACTAGTGGGGGTGCAGGTTCACATCGAGTGCATTTCATAAATAAACTGGCTGCCTCACTTTCACTGTGCTTGTTGTCTCTTGCCTGAATCCATTCTTTTGAGCAGGGCAAGAACCAAGGAGGGGAATCCCTTAACTTGGGTCTTCCTAGTAACAGTACTGGTGACCTTTTGGGCCAATAATTCTTTCTCCTGGGTTTTTTCCTGCACTGGAAGTGCTTGTTCACATCCATTACCTCTACTCACTGCTAGCCAGTTATACCCTCCCGCACCTGTGCCCTCATGACAATCTGAAATGTGTCCCTGCTTTACCTAATGTCCCTCTGGGAGCAAAATCACTTGTGCTTGAGAACCACTGGCCTTGACCATTTGTGGAACATGAATGATCTGGCTTTGGTATGCAGTATTTTTATTATCACCCAGTTTAAGTTACTTCTAACTCCAATTGTGATTTGTTTTGGGGGTTATTTAGAAGTATATTTTATAACATACAAATAAAAGGACTTTCTAATTACCCTCTGTTTCTGAGTTTTAGATTATTAGCAATGAGAGCAAGTAACATAACTTATATAAATTCATCGAATTGAAATTTGTTGGAACTTGCTTTATAGCAAAATATGGTTAATTTTTTGGATTTGTGTTATTTTATTTTTTCTCTTTCTAGTCCAAAACTACAACCATGGGCATTTAGAGTTGTCACAGGTGGGCATAGATAACCAGGTTCTTGGTGATCGCAGACAAAAAATTGAACTGAACACAGAGAGTTTATAGAAGACACAGAGAGCAGATTTGTTAAGTGCTAATACACTCCACAAAACATGGAAGTGGGCCAACTCTGAGCAGAGGTTGACCTCAGGGGCTGGAGGGATTCTGTTTTTATAGGGAGGATCCTTGGTAGTTTTGGTGGGCTTTTGTTGCACATGTACAAGTAGTTGTATTACTTTAAAGTTACGGCACATGTGGTCTCCCATGATTTTCCTTGATTGGAAAATCCTTTGCACTGGAGAAGGGGTTTGCACAATGTTAATTTATTATAATGCTATTATAATGAAGCAGGGGTCATGTAGCATCTTCTGTGCAGGTGCATTTATGAGTCACCATGATTCAGTGTTTTTCCAGAAAGCAGGAACAACCGGTCTTAGAACAGGGTCTCCTGTCTGGATGTCCTTTATCTTAGCCCTGGGGCACCTCCAGAGTTTCCTCCTTCCTGACTATCTCCTGCCTCAGAGTTATACAAATGACACTAAAAAAGAAAAAAAACAAAATACCAAGACACCCAAGTGAGATTCTTGGCAGAGACAAACCACAGTCAGGGGCATTGGCAGATGTAGGGCCAGGAGCCAGGGGTCATGGGGCTGGGTGGCTCCTCACAGGCTCAGAGCTGGCAGCTTCATCCCACCCCAAGACCCAGAGTCCAGTCAGACAAGGAGTGCCGATCCTGCCAGCAGGGGCTGAACTCTCAGCCCTGATCCCAGGTGCTCCGCTGGCAGGAGGAGGAGGCAGCAGTGGCCAAGACTGCAGACCCTCAGGCCCCGAGTCTGGCTGTCAGCCCTGCAGGGCTGGGAGTGGAGCCAGAAGTCAGGCCTCTACTGCCAGTACCACCTCCACCCCAGCCACCTCCTTGTCACAACCCCTCTGACTGTGTTTCTGAGGGAAGCAAATTTCTCTGTTCTGAGCCAGTCCTGTGCAATCTTAAGTAGAGCCCAGCTGGAATGCCCGACAGCCTCAGGTGAGATCTGGACATCCGCCTGTCACCTTGGGGGCAGTGCTGGGTTTACTGCTAGGGACCATTTAGATGTGAGAGTAGTGTCCAGATGTGCTTTCACATTTCCTTCACTGGAACAAGAACACAAACTCCTCCTGTTCTGTCTGTGTCCTGGCATCTCTGTCTTGGGATCAAAGGACACAAATGGTAACTTCATCCAGAGAGGGGAGGGCTTCCCAACTGTAACAAGCCCAGCAGTAGCAGCCTCCCAGTTCAAAATAAACTGACTCCCGCCCTCCTCCCTCCCTGTCTCTGGGACTGGACGAGTGCGATGCTGGAAGTGCAGGAGCCCCTTGCTACCAGGAGGACAAAACACAGGCCCAGGAAGATGGAGCAGAAAGACAGCTGAAGCTGTGTGCCTGGTGCTGCTGCTGTTGCCGGGCTGCCTGGCAGCCGGGCCTGTGGGCCTGGACAGTGTGATGGAGCCTTAGTGCAGTCGTGCTCTTGAACCATCTTGTGGACATTTCCGGGCATTGGCTGAAGGCGTTTCTGCCTCACAGATTTGAGACCATGCGGGTAAAACACGCAGCACATGCTGCTCAGTAACCTGGAACCGATGTTTCTTCTTGGTCAGCCAAGACCCTGAGCAGAGATCTGAGAACTTGGTTGGTCTGGCTGATGTCTGGACAAGCACTGACCGCAGGGAGGCTCACGCGTCACGGTGGCTGTACCGTGACTAGAAGGATGCCTGTGTCCATCCCTGACACCACTGTGATGGGAATCTGTGGTTGGAGTCAGAGCCCCTCGCCTGACCCTAGAGCAACCACATCCAAACTTTGTCGTGGATTCTGCCTGCTTCACTTGTCTCCCCGTTTGAGCCACTGCCCAGGCCAGAGACGGCTGCCCTTGCGCTGGAACAGAGAGTCATTTGGTGTGTCCCAGCAAGGCCTGGAGGGTTCTAACGAGCCACCTGGCTGAGGACCACAGGCCCGGGCAACACTGCAGCTCAACACAGAGACACCTGAGCCACCAGCGAACACAGTTCATGGGACGTGCTCTGGCCCCTGCTGGACACGGTCAGGCTGGAGACGGGAGGGTGGCTGCTGCTGTCAGTGAGTGTGAGTTCAGCTGTCACTGCAGAATTTAACTCATCACCTTGGAGGTCGTCACCTTGAACTATTAGGCTGTGCATGGGCACGCTCTGCAGGCAGACATGCGGTGCTCCGCCCTGGGGATCAGAGGCAGGTTTTATTCATCCACCCAGTGCCACCCAGAGAACAGATGAGGAACCCCCAAGGCACCACCCATCTAGAAGGACCATCCTCTCCATTAAACAGCCAGCTTCTGGGCAAGGGCAAGAGACTCAGAATCCAGCAGTCAGGCTGCAGTCACTTCTCGGAGCTTCCACTTCAAAATGAGGATGGTGGCTGCCAGCCACAGCCAGGTGAGCAGTAGGGTGTGTGTGTAAATATTCAGCTCCCTGCACAAGCTGGTCTGAGACCGTGTGAACTATGCAAGCAAGGCTGAAACAAAAGTTTCTGTTTCCAACTTAGCTTTGAGAACCACGCACCATTTTCATAACACAGATCAGCTTGGTTGTGTGAAGGAGGGACTGTACAAGGGCAGGGGTGACAGCAAGTGCATTTGGGGGACACATTGGAGGCTGCAGCTACACTAAGAATGTGGTTTGCTGCTGAAGGGGAGGGAGAGGGAACAGACCTTTCTCTACTCATCTTGAATCCCTAAGCCTTCTGGGAGAGCTCCAGGGTGTGTCCTGGTGACCATCACCTGGCAGTCTGTGGGTTCCCCTCCCCACTGTATTTCAGCCCCAGCCCCTCTGCCAGCATCACACCGGGACTCCGCCCCTCTCCCATGGCCCATGCTGAAAGCCACAGAATATTGAGTTTATGGTGTTCTCTCTGGGCTGTGCTGGTGGGGCGAGAAACAGAAGGGAAAGAAAACCCAAGAAAGACACTCTCCTTTAAAAAAGCGTAAAACAAGTAATAGTGAACATTTATTATTGAAATCCACATAGTTGATACAGACACTCTTCACAAGCCTGGCACCGGGAGGACAGAAAGGACATTGTTCCAGGTCATGGGGGTGGGTGTCCCCCTTTGGTGAACCCACTGCAGCAGGAACAGGGTGGGTCATGCTTAGGTCTCCTTCATGCAGGAGAGGGCATGATGGGGTCCTCAGCTAATTGTTTGCCATCTCTCTATTGAACTCAGTTCTCTTTCTAAGAAAAGTGTGACCTCTGGGAGCTGTTAGCACCCTTCCTTATGCAGACATAGATGTTTACCCTGTTCTCACGCTGAGTCTCGCTGCACTCCCACCCATTGTGCCCACCAAGATTTTGTCCCCCTGGGCCATTGTGGACATTATCTGGGAATGGGTAGCCAGAAATGACCAACATTATGCATATCTGCTCTGGTCATAGCATGTCCATTATCCCATCAGACTTCACTTCACAAACAAAAATTTAAAGATACAGTAAGTTGGAGATGGTATCAGTGGTGTATGAAGCCCTGTGGAGCCCAGGTACGAGGAAAGTGCATTACAGAAGCTCCTGTGTTGTGGGCTTCATGGATGCCATGTGCAGATTGGGTGCACCTGTCACAGGAGAAACTCGGTTCTTTTTACCAATGCAGTAAAGGATTATAAATCAGCAAGTGTATTAATGTGCAAGCCGGTTTTATTAGTGATACATTCTCATGAAAGAGGACAGGTCTTTCGGAGATTGGGGTGAAAGGCAAGAGCACCAGGACTTTTGTCCTGAGGACTTATATAGTTGGTGGGATGGGGGTGAAGAACTTACATTTTGATTGAAGGGTAAAAGTGGTGCCAGCTTTCATGAGGGACATGACTATGCAAACATACGTATGTGTGGGGGCTGTTAGCCCAAATCCTTATCTGGCTTCAGACCCCATTTGCTCATCTTGTAAAATAGATACATGACAGGAGACAAAGTTACCTATGGACTCTTTCTGTAAGCAGTAGGGACCCTCTCATAAAACAGATAGTGGCCAGAGGAAAGCTATTAGCCAAATTTGTTTTATGGGTCCTTTCCTGGAGTGCTGTGGACCCCCTCCCATCTTCTAGGTCTTGGGAAGAAAGCACTTTGAAAGCCTTTCTTTCCCAGATAGTGGAAATGATACCTAGACTTTCAATGTGTCAGCATGGTTTCTTGTGATGCTGGAACATCTGACAATAGAATTGGACCAGGCTCAGGACTGCTGAGTTAGCGGGTGAGACATGTCTTCCTCATCCTCCCTGCCTTGGCTTGCCATCTATCCTAACACACCAGTGCAGGCAGGTGCTGTTCCCAGTGTCAGTTCTCAGCAAGGGGTGGGCTAGGGCCTTGTTTCACAGGTCACTTTCAGTACCACCTGCCTGTGTCAAGGAGGGTCTGAGGGTGCCCAGGCTCAGTGGGAAGGGGATGACCTGGAGGGAAGCTCATCCCCTACTTCAGGCCTCCTTCTCAGGGCAGCTGAGTCTATGTGGGGAAAGCAATGGGGTCTGCTCAAGTTCTGAATTTGGCTACAGACCCATACCCTGTTCTTATCTTCCTCTGTCCAATATTAAAGACCCGGACTGAAGGCTGTTCAGCAGGACTTGTGATCTCAGTGATCCTCTTGCCAGATTCTGTCTGTGTTGACTCAGCTTTGAATGTCAAACCGAAATACTGGAGTTCCCATTTCATTGTACAGACTAGTAAGTAGGGAGAGAGAAGCTGAGAATCTTGCTTTAGGTCACATAGCTGGAGAAGACAGAGCTGAGACTCATACCCACTATGGACTGATGTGGAATCTGTATGCTGTGCACCAGGAAATGCTGACCCTGAAGGGGCAGCAAGGAGTGAGGAAGACCAGGTACCCAGACTGAGCCAGGCTCACGTCCGTGCACAAGCATAGAGTCCTCCCTGCTGTTCACCTCTGAAGCTCCAGAGGTTGTAGGAAACCAGGAGAAGAGACGAGAGAAGTCAAGGGAGGAGGGTAGGGAGCCTATTAGGAGAAAAAGCCCCACTTCCCTGGAGTCTGGGGAATTCCCTTCCCTAGTGAGTCTGTCTGAAACCCCTCTCTCTGGGAATGAACCAAAGTAGATTGGCTAAAGACTTACGCATTTGCAGGAGTCAAATTTCTGTGGCTGAGAGTATGAGTTCTTTGTCACTCTTCTGGAATGCTCTGCTTTCATTGATGGGGGAATGAGAGATGTGGGCTTAATATTTGTATGGAGACAAAACATTTTAGAATAGGTGGTCAAAAAGCCATGAAGGAGATTGGTGCTGACATCCCCACATCACTCATGGAACTGTCCATTTCATCTCTTGTCATGAAACTGGAGGGTTTGTTTAACCAGTTATTTCTGTACTAGTTACAATTTTGGGGAGAGTAAGGGACTGTAGACTTATCATGGCTGTTGATATGTGACTTCATGCTAATGACTCACTCATTCTACCTGCAAACATAGGGTTTCTCCCCTCAGTGTGTCCTCTGGTGTTTTACAAGAACTGACTTCCGTGTAAAGCCTCGTCCGCACTCCCTGCAAACATAGGGCTTCTCCCCTGTGTGTATCCTCTGGTGGGCAATGAGAGCTGAGCTCTGTGTAAAGCCTCGTCCGCACTCCCGGCAAACATAGGGCTTCTCCCCTGTGTGTGTCCTCTGGTGTGCAATGAGAACTGACTTCCAGGTAAAGCCTCGCCCACATTCCCTGCAAACACAGGGCTTCTCCCCTGAGTGTGTCCTCTGGTGTCTAATGAGAACTGACTTGCATGTAAAGCCTTTCTTACACTCCCTGCAAACATAGGGCTTTTCCCCTGAGTGTGTCCTCTGGTGTGTGATGAGATCCGACTTCTGTATAAAGCATCTCCCGCACTCCTTGCACACATAGGGCTTCTCCCCTGAGTGTGTCCTCTCATGTGTGATGAGAACTGACTTCTGTGTAAAGCCTCGCCCACACTCCCTGCACACATAGGGCTTCTCCCCTGAGTGTGTCCTCTGGTGTGTGATGAGATGTGACTTGCATGTAAAGCCTCTCCCACACTCCCTGCACACATAGGGCTTCTCCCCTGAGTGTGTCCTCTGGTGGGTGATGAGATCTGACTTGCATATAAAGCGTCTCCCGCACTCCTTGCACAGATAGGGCTTCTCCCCTGAGTGTGTCCTCTGGTGTCTGATGAGAGCTGACTTCTCTGTAAAGCCTCGCCCACACTCCCTGCACACATAGGGCTTCTCCCGAGTGTGTCCTCTGGTGTCTGATGAGATGTGATTTGCATGTAAAGCCTCGTTCACACTCCCTGCAAACATAGGGCTTCTCCCCTGAGTGTGTCCTCTGGTGTCTGATGAGAGCTGACTTCTGTGTAAAGCCTCGCTTGCACTCCCTGCAAACATAGGGCTTCTCCCCTGAGTGTGTCCTATGGTGTGTGATGAGATCTGACTTCCAGGTAAAGCCTCGCCTACACTCCCCGCAAACATAGGGCTTCTCCCCTGAGTGTGTCCTCTGGTGTGTGATGAGAATGGACTTCTGTGTAAAGCCTCTCCCGCACTCCCTACAAACATAAGGCTTCTCCCCTGAGTGTGTCCTCTGGTGTCTGATTAGAACTGCCTTGCATGTAAAGCCTCGCTCACACTCCCTGCAAACATAGGGCTTTTCCCCTGAGTGTGTCCTCTGGTGTCTGATGAGATGTGACTTGGAGGTAAAGCCTCTCCCGCACTCCCTGCAAACATAGGGCTTCTCCCCTGAGTGTGTCCACTGGTGTTTGATGAGAATTGACTTCTGTGTAAAGCCTCGCCCACACTCCCTGCAAACATAGGGCTTCTCCCCTGAGTGTGTCCTCTGGTGTCTAATGAGAACTGACTTTTGTGTAAATCCTCGCCCACACTGTCTGCAAACATAGGGCTTCTCCCCTGAATGTGTCCTCTGGTGTGCGATGAGACCTGACTTCTGTGTAAAGCAATGCCCACACTCCCTGCAAACATAGGGCTTCTCCCCAGAGTGTGTCCTCTGGTGTATGATGAGAACTGACTTCCGTGTAAAGCTTCTGCCACACTCCCTGCAGATATAGGGCTTCTCGCCTGAGTGGGACCTCTGGTCTCTGATGAGATGTAACCCATCACTAAAGCCTTGCCAACACCCTCCATGCTCCATTGTTATAATTCTTGACATTCCTACTTTCACAAATACCTTGCCTGCATCCTCTGGACTCTCTTTCTGGCCTCTGCAGGGTTCTTCCTCCATCGTTCTCTCACGCTCACTAGAGCTTGTCATTTGTTCTTTGGAAGGTTGGGAAAAGGGTCTTGAGATTCTCCTCTGACTGATCCTTTTAAGCAAAGGTTTGGACCTTTCTTTGACCTCTTGACCTTCAGTTTTATCAATCCAGCTGTGTGTATTAGTATGTTGGTGCTGCTGATTCTGATCCTCTGGGCAGGGTTCCTCTGCTTGGAGGTGTTTTCTTGCAGATGTTCCCGGGAGAGTCTGAGAGGGATGATTGAGTTTCACATGTGGGCTGAGGAATTTCTGACTGGAGAAGGCCAGAGAGCAGGAGGGACATGGGTGCACTTCTGGCTTTGGTTCCGCTGAAAGAGAAACGTTTGGTCAGGGCAGATGTTGATGAGAATGCCTGGGCCCTATGATTAGTCTCCTGGTAAGACCTGCCCCATGAATCATTCTTACTGTGGTGACAACGCATGACCTGTCTCCCACAAAGTGCCCACTCGCAGTGTACTTTCCTTTTTATTTTTATGCAGTGCATCTTCTTCAGAAACCCAAAAAGCCCTTATCAAGGGTCTTTTCTAGTATTTCAGACTAGGGGTTTCAAAGAGCATTTGAGGCCATTTCACTCCCTGTGTGGATGGAACTTCAGTGATCTTTCCCATCCATAGGTATCCTGTAAGTCATGTTAAAGAGGAAAACCACAGGCCCCAACCAGGAATTGCTCCTCTCTGCTTTCCAAAACAGTAAAGTAAAATGTCCTTTCTGCCCTTGCTCGTGTGGCTCAGTGGATTGAGATCCAGCCTGTGAAGCAAAGAGTGGCAGGTTTGATTCCCAGTCAGGGCACATGCCTGGGTTGTGGGCCAGGTCCCCAGTGGGGTGCATGTAAGAGGCAACCATGCATTGATATTTCCCTCTCTTTCTCCCTCTTCTCCTCTAAAAAATGTCCTGCCTCAAGCCTAAATATTTATGCTTCATTTCATTCAGTGTTAGTCCATTTCAAATATACTAAGAAGTCATGTTTCAAAATACTTCTCCAACCACACTTCTTATCTCGCCTGATTCCTATTCCTGTCTGGCCAATCTGCCATGCGCTCTCACTTGGAGATGAAGTAATCTCTGAGGGGATTCCCCACTGGAGTTTATTTTCTAAAAATTAACAAAGCATAATCAACAGAGAATACACCACTCTACAGCTGATGACGGCACACTTTCACTCAGGAAAAGTCCCCAGTGTCTCAACTTGGGTCATCGGCACTGCATTTCCAGGCTGCTAAGCATCTATCTGATCTCCGTTCTTACCCTCTATGCTGAGACTGAGACCTGAGTGCTCTTCAGCCAATCCAACACTGAACCTCTTTTCTTCCCTGCATGAGCTGCTCCCTCTGCCTGGGATCCTTTGCTGCAGGTATTTTTGTAAGTGTTATCTCCTGAGAGAGCCCTTCCTGACCACATGCCACACCACATCTTCCCTCACACTGATTCCTAGGCACTTGTCCTGGATTAGTCTTCTCTAAAGCACTAACTGCCGTGTAGTGTCATGCGCATGCAAGCACATGTGCCTGGGTTTCCCTCCATCCATCAGCTCCTCAAGAGCAGTGATTCTGATCCTCATGTTAGTCTGTATTTCTAGGTCCCAGGACCCTCTGTGCTGCAGAGTAAGATCTCACATGACAATTCACTGAAATGACAAGCAAACGTGCCCTGCCTCAGTGGTGTGGCTTGGTGGGTTGGGTGTTGTCCCACAAACTTAAAGGTTACAAGTTCGATTCCCAGTCAAGGCACATGGCAGAGTTGTGGGCCAGTTGGGGGTGTGCCAGAGACAACCAATTAATGTTTCTCTTTCACTTCGATTTTTTTCTCCCTCCTTTCCACTCTGTGTAAAAATAAATAAAATCTTAAAAAATATATCTTATGTATTTATTTATTTATTTTTAGAAAACGAGGGGTGGTGGTGGTGGGAGGGAGGACAGAAATATAAATGTGTGGTTGCCTCTCCTGCACCCCTACTGGGGACCTGGCCTGAAACCCAGGCATGTGCCCCAACTGGGAATCGAACTGGTGACCCTTTGCCTCACAGGCTGGCACTCAATCCACTAAGCCACACCAGCCAGGGCAAAATCTTTAAAAAATAATGATGCCCTATAAACAAAAACATTTTATTTAGAAGTATGGAGGAAAATTAAGAAGAAACAGCTATAAAAGTGTCAGAAAAACTGCCTTGGTGAGAGAACTGGTTAGTGCTTGAAAACTTCTTTTTTGCCTCTCAACATTTCAGCACTATTTGCAGTTATGTATCTTGTGCATGAAATATTTTAAAAATAAAAAACATAAAAATTTTGCCTAAGAGTCAAAGGCATATGAATGCATTGTCAATTTCTGAAGCATGTGATTTGAAACTTTACTGACTTTAGAGTGGATTTTACTCTACTTAGGAGTTGGATCATGAATACTTCTATGGAGAATTCTCTGTTTTCTTTGTTTTGAAGAACAGGGGTGCCCACCTCTCCTAACTGTGAGCTCTCTCTTCCACTTGCTGCCCCACTTGCTGCCCAGCTCCTGGCCATACTCGTCCCCGCACCAGACCAACAGCTCACAGCCCGGCCTGACGACCCGGCAGGTTCGGTAGAAAATCTGCCTGTGGTATTGAAAGGCCACCAGGTTCTGCTCTTCATCATCCCGGGCACAGTTCACATATCTGGGATTGAGGCAGAGGAAGGGAAAGAAAACCAGTGATGAGTTCCCACTACCTTTTACATCCATGTCCAGCTCCTCATTGATTCTTAAGGCCCTCAGGCTCTGGTGTTGCCCACTGCCCCTAATGCTCCCGGGGAACCTTTTATTCAGTGTCTGAGTGTCTGTCAGCATGTCGTATAAATTCCTACCTCCAAGTCCTGCTTGCAGTGTTCATCCTGCCTGATACCATTTTCTCAAACCCAGTTCTAGACTTAACCTCCACCCTGATTGGCCATAATATCCAGTGACCTCTGGCTTGTCCAAGCTCTAAATCAAGTTGTTTCATACCACAAAACCCGGTGTCTGATCTAGGGCACTGTTTCTAAATCAGCTCACTAATTATTCAGTACTCAGCCCACGTCTATTTTCTCTTGAGAGGCCTTTCTCCAACCCCCTACACTTGATTTAGGGTACCATTCACTTGCCTGCCCAAGGTTACCATAAAAAATTGTAGGTCCTTTTTTCTTAGAAAAATAAAACAGAGCAATAATAGTTGATTCAAATTCTGTTAACCCTGATAAAAGAGAGCCCCTCTCAGGAATGGGGCCCATGACCATTCCTCTGCAGGCCTCAGAGCCCAGTGCTAGTTTGAAGTGAGGCTGGGATGGTTTGCTGCCTGCACAGGTTTAGGCCATCCTTTCTTTGTGCTGTCTTGACACTGTGCACTTCTTGAAAATTATAGTTAAATGCTTCTAAAAGCAATTGTTTTATTTCTGTCTGTAAGAAGTCCTTCATAAGGAGATGGGTTGGGTGATCTGTTTAAGTAATGCATTCCTTCACCTAAACCGGAATATACTAACTGCTTAATTAATGTTCATTTGATAAATTAAAGTGTAATCCAGTGTCCCTGGTGAATCTAGGCTCTTCAAGGTCCTTTCCAGTGCCCAAGCTGTATCTAGTAGAGAGCTTTATATTTTGAGGACATATGCTGTACTTTTCTCTAAATGTCCCCTGAAATGAAAGAACATTGTATGGAGAAAAAGAGGGAAAAAAGGGTTAAGGGAGACCATTGGGGAAGGCATGATGAGAGGGAAAGATATATGGGCTTGTGGGGGATGAGAGTCCCCTCTGGCATCCAGAGACCTGTTGACCTCACCTCATCCAGTTGGCCCAGGATTTTTCCTTTCCATCCACATACTCATAGCAGTTTCTCCCTGTGGCGATCTGTGTTTCAGAAAAGAAGTTAAAGACCTTTTATTTTTTTTGGTGGGGAGGTAATAGCCAGAAGAATTATTTTACTCCACTATCATCAAAGCTCTTTCCGCCTGCATGGGGATTCAACTGCCAGCTGTGACCACATGATATTTTCCTTACTCATCACCTACACATCCGAGTCTACCTGTCCAATCAGAGCAGGAGCCCCACAAGGGAGGAGCCACTTTTGTGTCTGCACCACTTTGCTCCCACTTACCTTCTGATCCTTAAACAGGAGCTCTGTGTTCATGTAAAGTCCAGTCAGTACACAGAGCTAACCACATTGTCCCCTCCATGTCTAGCATGTAGGAAGTGAGGTCCCTCCAGGCCTCAGAAGGGAAGCCCGAGGACAGCGGAAGAGGTAAAGACTTCTCACCAGCCAGGAGTATCTGCTTTTGGCTGCCTCTTCATCTTCTGTGATGTGTCCTTCATAAGGGCCAAAGTGCAGACCCACGGGCAAATCAGCTGCCTCATTCCACACTCCAAGCCCAGCCTCAGGGATGCAGGATGGCCCAATTCTCAACCCCGGGGGTAGGGTGAGGGCTGAGCGGTGGGGATGCCCCTTGTCCACTGCACTGTCCTTTACAAATGTAGGGGGCCCATGCACAGCACAGCTGTCAATGAAGAAGTTCTGACACTTCTCACAATCTGGAGGCAAGAGCAACAGGGGTTAGGGAAGGTACAGTGCATGTTCCTGGACACAAAGAGCTTCAGAGGAGTCTGGCAATGACATCATTTAGACTCAATCCCTTGTACTCTAGGTCACTAGAGGAAGGGAATGATTTGGAGACCAAAGGACTGGATGAAATTATTGTATCATAACACACTTCTTAGCGAGGGTCACTTACAAAGATAGTCATCATCCTGGGGCTCGTTGATCTCCAGGTACCCATGGCCCTTTCTTTCTTGTAGGCTGTACACCTTCACGTCCATGTCCTTTCTCCTGAGTTCTAAGTTGGAGAAAGGCAGGTTGAGCAAGGTTGGTGGGGTCTGGAGTGTTACTTTCCATTTTGTCATATAACACAATCTCCTCCCATCAAATTATTACTTGTCCTTTTGCACACTCTGGTATTTTACTGTTAACTATTGGTTCAGAAGATGAAGACTCCACACTAACTACAGATGACTGATTCAATTTCAGTTTCTAGATCTTCCCATTACCAGGTTTAATTTGCCAACCTGTAATCATTCATCAAATATTTATGGAGTGCACATTATGTGTTAGGCATTGAGTAAAGGCCTGGGCATACACCACTCATAATGTGTGCTTGCTATTATCACAGATGGATTCATTGGGCAAGTTGCATGTGTCAGTTGTTTTAAATTTGATTTAATGTTTTCAAATATATGAGCGATGTTTCCTTATCTTCACTTTGCACATTAGCATTCAGGAGCTCAGAGTTTATAGGATTTGCCCAAAGCTCCATTGCTAATTTCAGTCTCAGCTTAGCTCAGCTTAAACCCAGGCCCATCCAAAGTCCACCCAACATACCTAGGTCATACTTATCAGCCCTTCTATAGGACTTAGAAGAACTCAAGTTTCCAAATTATTTTTTCTTACCTGATATTCGTCTAGTGTGCTTTCCAAAGGTACATGCTTCTCCAGGAGGGAACACTGGTTTCTGGGCATGCTCTGAGTCATTTGCAGTCATCCAATTTGCTGTTCCTGACAATTCCTTCAAAGTATATTAATTGCTTAATGACACCTTGGATGTTGCCTTCAATATAAGCGTCACATTTAAAAAGATAACATGCATTTAATTTTTTAGGGCTTATGATACATTATACACGCATGTCTTTAATACTTCAACCCTTGGAAACACTGAGGGAGTATGAATATTAGAGGGATAGGGGCAATGTGGGTAATGAATCCAAGATTAGAACTCATGCCTTACAGCTCTTTTCTTTCAACTGTCTTTATAATATTGAGAGTGAAGGATATTGGGAGGAGAATAAAGAAATAATTGGTGGAAACATATCTAGACAATAAATAAAATGGTGATAAAATCTGCAATACCTTAGAAAGAATATTTGTACTTAGATCAGCTGGTGCCCACCAATGTTTGAATAAGGCTGTATCAGTAACTAGCTGTCCTCAATTTCATGATCTATAACATGCTAATTTTCAATGTTATAGTGAACATAGCATTAAACAATGCTCACCAAAGTGTTCTGTGAATTGTGTAATACAGTATGAATGTGAGATTAACAGTCCTGCTATCAGTTTACCACTCAGCTCTCTCCGTATTTCAAATCTCACAGAAATTACCTTCAGTGTTCATTGATCATCTTCTAGTTTAATTTGTAATTGTGAAATAATTCATTCAGCAAACATCTGGGGACCCTCAGGGGCCCTGATCTGGGCCGTTGACTTCTGAGAAGTCTCAGGTATGGATCAGCCTCTCAAAGAGCTCACAATGCAAAGGTAGGCAGGTTGAACAAATGATTCTAAATAGGATGAGAGTGGCCTCATTAGAACTCAGAGAAAGAAGCTGTTACTTCACCTTACAAGAAACAACATCTGAAATCAGTTCCAGACAGATGAGTTTCTATTGAAGAGTATGTAACCTATAAAGTCCTTAAGTCATTTTATTATTTGTTTCTCAATTATCAAACCTGAAGCTCCTCGGGGTGGGAGATGCTTTCTTTGATTATCATGGGAGGCTGTGATCCTGGGGATTTTACATTCTTCTTCGCCTGGGGCCATCCACTGTACCAACTGCCTACACACCATACATTTTCCTTAGTCAGAGGGTCTTAGTGTATCTCTCACTTCAGCAGAGCAGAGAACAACTTTGGTTGAAACAGCCAGATGAATGATGTAATGACATATGGATGAGACAATGTGAACTTTAGAAAGTATGAAAGTTTATTTTCTAATTTTTAAAAAAGAATTTGTTTATTTTCTTGAGAGAGAAGAAGGGAAGGAGAAAGAGAGAGAGAAACATTGATCAGTCACCTCTCACCCCCCCCCCCCCAAGAAACTGACACACGACCCAGGCATGTGCCCTAATCAGGAGTCAAACCGGCGATCTTTTGCTTTGCAGGGTGACACCCAACTGGTCACGGTGGCCAGGGCAAAACTATGAAAGTTTTAATGAGTTTGTAAGTGCTTTAGAGAAGCAACTATGGGTTAGATTGCATTATCACTGACACTGTGATCTTAGACATACAGTCAAACATTTCTGTATCTCACTTCCCTCATCATAAATGGTGACAGTGACAGTATATACCTCATCGGGTTGCTGTGATGTTTGAGTTTATTCATACAGAATTCTTAAAGTCTGAAACATAGTGAGAATGAAACAACTCATAATTACTATTGTTGCTGTAGTTATTAACTATTAAGATGATGATGAGCCCTGGCTGGTGTGGCTCAGTGGATTGAGCACTGGCCTGAAGACGGAAAGGTCACCAGTTCCATTCCTGGTCAGGGCATATGCCTGGGTTGCAGTCAAGGTTCCCTACTTGGGGGCGTGCGAGTGGCAACCTATGCAGGTGTGTCTCACACATGCTTCTCTCCCTCACTTTCTCCCTCCTTTCCTGTGTCTCTAAAACATCAATAAATAAAATCTTTAAAAAAAGATGATAATATTGGACAATGTGTTGAAGAGACCAGGAAAGGAAGGCAGCAGTTCCTGGGATACTTTCTGCATTTTCCTACTCTTACCTGTCTTTCTACCCATGAGGAAAGTTTTCTTGTCAACAGGATTTGGGAAATACCCACCTTCTGTTGTTTACTCTGTTTCCTTCTGAAGGTCACCGGAGGTTTGACTGAAAGAGGATGAGAAATCAGTGTTTTGTTTGGTAAATGTTTCCAAAATCTTGAGATTCTTTTTTTAAATTTTTATTTATTTTATCTTTAGAGGGGAAGAGAAGGAGAGAGGGAGAGAAATATCAATGTGTGGTTGCCTCTTGTGTGTCCCCTGCTGGGAACTGGCCTGCAACCCAGGCATGTGCCCTGACTGGGAATCGAACCGCAATCCTTTGGTTCGCAGGCCCATACTCAATCTGCTGAGCTACACCAGGCAGGGCTTGAGATTCTTATTAGGGACACAGAATTCTTTTTTTTTTTTAAGTTATTTTATTTATTTATTTTAAGAGAAGGGGGAAGGGAGGCTGAAAGAGAGGGAGAGAAACATCAATGCGTGGCTGCCTCCCATGTGGCCCCCACTGGGGACCAGGCCCACAACCTAGGCATGTGCCCTGACCAGGAACCGAACCAGCAGTGCTTTGATTTGCAGCCCAGTTCAATCCACTGAGCCACACCAACCAGGGCAGGGACACGGAATTCTGAATGACAGTAGTCCAAGAACAATTCCAGGATGACTGGAAAATGTTTTCTGAGGTATCATTAAGGCCTAGGCTTCTATTGGGGCCATCCACTAATTTCATTAGAATGTTAAAAAAAAAGTATCATCTACACTTCATCCTATGTTCATAAAGCAGCTATTACATCTGTTAAAAAAATAAATTGGTCTCTCTTGACAAAAATGTAATAAAAGTAACTGCAGAGAAACTCCATGTCTTTAACATAACCCTTTCTCTGTCCTGTTTTCTTTATTCAAACTGGCCTTGTCCAGGCTAATGGCACCACGCCCACCTGGCCTCCTTTCTCTGCTATCCTCCCCCATGCCCATACTGGCCATCCGCACCCTTCCTTAATCATTAGACTCTGGTCAGCATCCACCATCTGTTCACCGCAGAAACAGAATTCCAGTCAAGTTAAAGAACACATCTTGACTAAAGCTGTGTTTCAACCGCAGACCCAGGAAAGTGGACCAACCCCACCAACCGAACACTCATGATACTGGTCAGAATGGCACCATGGCCGACATCAGGAAATGATATGGAGATCAACCACTCCCTCGCCCCAGCTTCCGTAATCACCGTGGTTAATACTGTTCTCCGTGTGTCTCCGTGCAGGAATCGGGCAGCCAGGTTCAGGGACACTTCTCACCAGGCAGACCTGCCTCCCTCTCTTGCAATGACAACTCTTCTGAATTAGTTATTTCTTATTCACTTGTATGTTCTTATACATTTAGTGCTTATTAATATATCTATAAATATATATGATTATTTTTCACACTTGAAAGTTTATAGGAATAGCCCCTGACTGTTTTGCATCTTGCTTGTTTTCTGGACAAGCAAACCTTGTTTTCTGGTTAACTCCCGAGATGCAGCCTGACCCAAACCAGGTCCGTGTCAGGAGGGCAGCTCTGGCCCCTCCTGCCCTCACCTTTCTGCCTTGGAGTCGATTCTTCATCAGAGTCCTCAGGGTCCTCTTCCTGGAGCTCGGTGGGCTGCCTGCGGTGACACATGAAAGGTGGTTGAGGGGCCCTGAGACCTGGAAAGAGACAAAACCTTTGTCCTGAAAGCAAAGAGCCTGGAGGAGGAACAAGCTCCAGGAAGCACATGGGACTGGCCCCATGGGATGGGAGAGTCTACAACGAGATGCCGTGAGCGCTGCACCATCAGCGCCAGCCCTGCTCTGAAGTGAAGGAGCAAATGCCCCCTGATCGGTATCCATGCAGGAGGGAGCTGCAGGCGGATGGAGCCGCCTGAGCAGGAGCCAGCCCAGCAGCCTGTCTGGTCACCATGCTCCTAGGCCCAACGCCTGCGCACTCGCTACCTAGGCTCGTGAGCACGTCCAAGTTCCTCTTCACGTTCATGTTCCGGCCTTTCTCCCAGTCTCCCATCTCTGCCCACTGCTCCCTGGAGAAGTAGAGGGAAGATTCTTCGGCCTGGAGAAGAGAGTGGAAACACCAGGAACTCAGTGATGCAGCGAGAACGCGCGCAGCGGGCCTTCCCTTCTCTGCCCACCCCCCCCTCCCCCGACCCGGTGCACGGAGCAGGTGGGGCCTCGGTGGTCAAGCACTGAGCCCCTGTCTCGGTCGAGTCCCGGTCCCTGAGCGGCTGTTCCTCTGGTGCGTCCTGGGGGCCTGCTCGCACTCTGGGCCTTCTCCCACTTCCCTGACCGGCACAGGCCCGCGGAGTCCCGCCTCTCCCACCAGCGCTCTGCACTCGCACAGCGAGGGTCACCCCGAGGGCCGGGCGTCTGCGGAGCTCTGTCCCCACGCTCCCCGCAGACCTCTCAAGCTCACCTGAAGCCTCCGCCCGGCTTCTCCCTCAGGGCGCTCCCGCGGGCCCCCGTCGGGGTTCATGGTGTCGCTCCCCCGAGCCTGAGGCGCCTGTGGAAGGAGAAGGCGCTGAGAGGGCCAAACGCCTTTCTCCAGGCTGGCAGGGCGGCCAGAGACAGGGACACGGGGCCCTGAGGGAGGAGGGGGAGCTGCCTGCAGACCCGCCCGGGGGGGGGGGGGGCGCCCTCGTTCCCGCCCCAGCTCCGTGAGCAACTTCAGCGCAGGCCCTGCGGGCCCAGCCCGGGCATCTGAGGAGCCAGGAAACGCGCTTTTCCCAGGGAAGGGCTCGGAGGGGCACCCGGGGTTCCGGAAAAGCCTGCACAGCACGCGTGGTCTCCCGCAGACCGCTGTCTCTCAGGCTGAGCCTTGGGTCCCTCAGGACACGCGCCCGCGTCTTCCGGGCGGAGGACACTCAATGTCTGGGGGGAGGGTCAGTCTCTGCGGCTGGGGAGACTTGGGGCATCTCATCGAGGGGCTTCGGGGTCCCCACCACCGAGTTAGTTTCCAGGACGACGGCATTCGGGGTCTCTGAGTTTGGGGAGATTCGGTCTTTTCGGGCGAGCTGCAGTTTGGGTGCCCCGAGCTGAGGGGAACCAGGGTTTTCAGCTGTTTGGGGGTTAGGAGATGGGGGGTCCTCCGGGTTAGCGGACGCGGGCTCCGCGATGCTGAAGGGACTTGGGGCCCCTCAGGATGAGGGCATCTGGGGTCTCTCTGGCTGGACTTTGAAGGTCCCTGGCTAAGGGTTCCACATGGCAAGGCTCCCCGCTTACCGGTCAGTCTCCCGGGGCCCCTGCCGCGCTGCCCACCTCGGCAGAGCTCCCAGGCTTCCCGCCCTGGGTAGGAGGTTCCATGCTGGATAACCACTAGGCACAATCCGCCAATCAGTGCTGGGAATCACGGGGCCCTGCCCACCAATGGGTGGTCAGAAGAGGCTGAAAGGGCGGGGCAGAGGGGCAGAGCCCTCTGGGTTGGGGACTGTCTGGCGGAAGACCCGCCCCATCCTGCGGGGATTTGCTGCTCTGGGTCTCCCGAACGCCTGTCACAGAGCCCGCAGCGAGGACCGCGTTTCAGTGGCTAGTTTTTCCAGTGGCTGGTGAGGGACCCATCCCGCAGTAGTTGGGAGCCCCGAGCCGGGGCCGAACCTTAGGGTGGACATGGCCCTCCTGCTGCCTGACAAAGTGTGTTTGTTCCACCAGAGTGTGGTCGGGATCCCCAACATTCATCTAGACCCGTCCGTGTCCCCCCTTTTCAAACCCACTTTCAGGTAGAGCTGCATAAGCAGTGAGGACGCGGTCAAGACTGCATTGCATTCCGTGGAAACTTAAGTCAGTATATTCTGAGCACGCAATTCATAGACACAAAATCAGTCCCAGAGGGCTCAAACGTTTAAACACAACAAATAAAATAGTAAGTATACTGCAAAACACACTGGGAGAATGTCACCTTTCAGAGAAGTGGCGTTATGAATAATAGGTATGGTTTAAGTAACTCAGGTCTAAAAAGATTTCAGAACTAGGAAGACAAGATAAAACCAAACAAAACTAAAGAAATTTAAAAAATGCTGAGAAGACCTACAAGTATTTTGCTTAAACATAAGACATCAAATTTGAGGACAGGGGTCCACAGAGCAGGGTCAGTTTAGCTGCTAGTGGCTTTCACGGGATAAAGTGTGGAGAATGTTTTTGGTCCTTACCTCGTTTTGAGCAGGTAAATATAACTTGATTTCCATGGATTGTAAATAAGCAAACTAACTAATTATTTCTGTGACTGCAAGAAGGGAAACCTCACTAAAGTGGAGTTCCGGGTCAACGGGGGTGCTGTCACATAGCACCACCTGGGGTCAATTACAGGAAAAATGGTCTGTCACAGGCCCCAACATGAAGATGTACCGTGTGCTCCCAGTAGAAACTGGTTCCCCAGCAACTCAGCCAGAGAGAAACCATTCTCACCCTGAACTGACATTGACACTTTCCTCCAGTGTACTTTGCTTGAAATAACCCCTTCCAAGTTCCTTCCTTGTCCCTGTAAAATAACATAGCTCTCCTTTATTTGTTGAGCTTGCCTATGATTTTTGCTACAGCTTGCTTGTCCTAAATTGCAATTTTTTTACTGTTTCTGAATAAACCCCTTAATCTGCTGGTAAAATAACTGACTGCTGTATTTTTTAGGTCAACATAATTTGGTGGCCCATATGGGGATCCAGAGGACTCCTGACATGTCTGAGGCTGATGAGCAATCAGGTGCAGTGTCCTTGCTCTGAAAGACTTGGGGAAGGGTCCTTTGGTGCAGACTCTCCGGTGATCATTTTGAGAATAGTCATCCAGAAATAACATCCTCATACCCTCTGAGTCAGAAATTCTACTTTCCAGAAATTTCCCCTAGTATCCCTGACCTGGTGGCTCAGTTGGTTAGAGGGTCCTGCCTATATGCCAAAGTGGTCAGTTCATTCTCCAGTCAGGGCACATACAAGAAGCAACCAATGAATGAATACATAAGCAGAACAACTAACTCGCTCTCTCTTTCAAATTAATAAATGCAATGAAAAGAAAAGCATAAAAAATTTCCCCTTAGTTATTCTTCCCTGTGTATGAAATGAAGTATGTTAAATATATTTTATCCAACACTTATATAATAACATATAATTTTAAAGTTTTCAGTAGAAGAGAATTTGTTAAATTATGGTTTGCTCACATTGTGAACTGTTATAGAACATTAAAAATGGATGAGAATATGTATTTCATTAGAGAAATAAAACCTTGTAAGTTGGTTCTAACAGATTTTAATAGAGAATAACTTCTAAGTAATGATATTATGTGAGAAAAGTATCCTGCAAAACAAATTATGTTAAAAAAAAAAACCCAGGCAGAGGATGTGCTGAGAGGAGACACAGGGAGTAGTCACCGAGATCAGGGCCTGGGCAATGTGGAGGGGAAAACTTTTCCTTCACGTCATTTGGAATGTTGTGTCATTTGTTTTCTCCTTTACTGAAACCTATCTATAAGTATTTTTGTAGATAAAAGAATGGATGAGAAGTAGTTGGTTATATATGTATGCATTTAAAAGTGACTCAAGAAAAATTCTGTACACCCTCATTACATCCAGCGGCCTGTGCTCCCTTCCTCATCTGAATAGCACCTTGACCACTCAAAATGTACGATTTGCATCCAAAGCCCTATTCCAGCAGGAATATTTTTATAGTGCAAAATATACTGTGTTGTACGATGACTGTTTGAGAGATGAAAACCATTTATTATGAAAACAATGAATTTTATGCTTATGTATTGGATCCAAGGCCAAGCCACTAATACGTGTCCCAAGTGTCCATCTCTGCTGCCATCTCGTGGGTATTTTGGGGAATAACATCTTAGTACAGGTCAGCAGGAAAAGTGGTTGATTATGGTGAGGTATCACTGACGATTTTTTTTAAAGCCTGTTTCGAGGTACAAGTCTTAGGTCCCAATGTCAGTGATCAATTCCTTGGGACCACTTTTCATGAGCACATCATCTAGATCAGACACCGGACTTGGGAGTACACCATTGGCTCTTTTCTTTGATTATATCATTAAATTACTCTCTATGTGTACAAAAGAGTAATTTATTTCTGCATGTTATTTACCACACAATTACTAGTTGTATTATTTATAATAACTTTAGGTTGATATTCATGAGTTGTCAAGGTAAATAAGATATCATGCAATAATAAAATCACGTTGGTTTAGCTGTATAAAGCATGAAAAAATAGTTAAAGCTTGGAATAAAAGATGAAGATATGAAGAGTTAAAATGTTAGTTATAAGTTGATTAATAATTAAATAAAATAGTAACATGATTCTTAGGATTGTAAATGAGTTCAGGACCTGGAGCAGTGGTGTTCTAGAAATCAGAAGTATTTTGTAAGTAAAATTGTGCCCCTCGTAGGTTATCTGAGGAACTCACAATATGGCAAATGTCCACATTTTCAAAAAGGAGAGTTTCATGGTGAATTTTGGAATTTAAAAGCATAAGATTGTAGATTCTAAGTAATTTTAAGAAACAATTATTGAAGAGTGATATATGGGCAATGAAAAGAGACAGTGACCCTCAGTGCTGTGGTTTATCAGAGTGTAGTGCAGTCTCTTAAGGTGTCACATTTTCCTTGGCTTCTGAGCTTTCGTGGGTGTCTTCTTAGCTAAAGGTATTCCTCCCCAGTGTTTGCAAGATGGCTTATTTATTTATTTATTTATTTATTCTTTAGCTCTCAGCCTCCAGGCTGCCTGTCCAGAGAGAGGTGTGATTTGAGATCTAGGGTGCAAAGTCACATGCTCTATGTATTCTAATTGACTGTTCATCCTGCTCCATATAGAGTAGGTTTTCTCATTGCTATGGATAATTCTTTCTCTTCATAGATTTTTCTCTGCATTGTAGGTGCTTATTAGCAATCGTTACCTCTGTTCAGTGTGTGCCAGTAACTCCCACCTTAACCCCACCCCAAGAACAATCTGAAAGGTCTCCATACAATGTGCTAAATGTCTCCTCAGGGGAAAAAGTCAACCTAAGGTTGAAAACCACTGATCTTGAAGCTGTGATCATCTTTTGAACCTGAATGATCTGGCCTTGGTAATAAGTGTTTTCACTATAATTCCATGCAAATTATTTTCTTATCTCCAATTGTGAACTATTTTTGGGTGGTTATCTAGAAGTGTATTTCATAATTTATAAATATAAGTGCTTTCTAGTTATGATGTTACTGATTTCTTGATTAATGGCAGTGAGAGCAAGAAATACACATAAATTTCAGTCCTTTGAAGTTTGTTGGAACTTGCTTTGTATCACAATATGGTCAGTTTTTTAAAGTTTCCAGGGTGCTTGGAAAGCATCTGTAATTTGCAGTTTTGGGGTGTAGTGAAGTACTTATGCACATTGAATGCCATTTGCTTCTCATTTAATTTCTATTTTTACTATTTTTTTGTGGGCTTTGTTAGTTCTTAAACAGAATATGAATGATAGAGATTGGTTAAATCTCCTATTATGAGTATTAATTTGTGTATTTTTTCATGTAGCTCTGTTCTATATAATTTTGAGTTTATGACATTAAG
>PVKU01012230.1:0-36923 GCA_004027475.1 Anoura caudifer | reverse complement strand
GAGGGGCCCCTCCGTGGAGTGAGTTTCTATCCACTGTGCTGTGCACCTGAAACGAAAGCAGAATAACATTGCATGTAAATTGTAACTGAAAAATAAAAAAATAATCGCTGGTAAGAATTTTTATAACTATGTAAGCAAGTCATTTCTGTCCTTACGTGCATTTAATTTGCCTCAATTGTTGCTTCTAGTTTATTTTTCTTGCAAACAGAGTATCGGGATGTCTCCCTGACATTCCATGGGTGCTAATGAGTGGACACTGCCCTTCCACAGCCATCTCCGTCTCCACAGGGGACTAGCTGGAGCTCTTCCGGAACGCATTAGGCTATTTGTGCTAATTTGGGTTGTCTTAAAATGTTACATTTTCCAATTACCTCCTAAAATCCAGAGTTTGCTTTTCTTTACAGTCATTAAATATACTTCAGCACTTTAACTTTTCAGTAAATAATAAGGCCCTTCCTTTGTTACATTTGCCAAGTTTTGCTAAATGCCTTAGCAAACTTAAAAGAGCTAAAATGTTGAGTGTAAATGAATCCACTTGTAGTTTCTTTTCTTGTTGCAAGAAATATAAAACTCAGAAGGCTCTAGACATCATACAATGACCAAGGAAATGAACATATGGGGGGAGAGGGAGGGGATTGAAGTGGGAAAGCATTCTAAATACTCGGGAACAGGAAGGTTCCAACATCTCTCGGGAACACCACGCTTCCTCTTTCATTTTGACATAATGCGTCATATTGATACAGTTTCTGCAGAGCGTTTGGACATAATGCATCATATTGATACAGTTTCTGCAGAGGCAGCACACACGGATACTGCAGTCCCACGGAGGGAGGTGGATCCTGTTTTCACGGCTTTTAGACACACTCTAAAAACTCTCTGATCAAACTATGTTCTTCTGTTTAGGGTTTGCCATATGCTTTTATACAGGAGCAGAAACAAAACCACTGAAGAAAGATGGGAAGGTTGTTCAAACACAGAAGCAAGGGTCAGCTGGCCCGGCGTCTGTGTGACCTGGAATTGGCTGCTGATCCGTGACCCCTCCTCCAACTCACTGGTGGGTGGGGGAGCGGGAGGGTGTGAAGTCTTAGAACCAGAGACTGCAAGCAGGGGCCGTCGTCTCTGCGCTGCTAGGTGACAGCAGGCAAACACGATCAGTTTTCTCCTTACAGCTGTCCCCTAACATCACAGGGGCAAGAAGGCTACAAAGCTGATCCCCAAATCCATTTGCCTCCATCTCTTTCTACACATGGCAAGAATTGCATCTTTAAAAGTGAAGATGAGGACTGTCGGGGTGGGGGGGCACGTTGGAGCCTTACCTTCCTACATTCAGAATGAGCGCTCCCTCGGGGGGCCATGTGGCCGTAAAGAGTCATTCGCTGCAGAATTATGGCCCAGATGAAGTTCCCCCTGCAGTTACGTCCCTGTTCCTCTCCCAGAAATCCGCAAGCTTACGGCCGTTACAGAAAATCTGATCGACACCCACAGAGAAAGGAATACTATTCAGTCATAAAAAAAGAATGAGATCCATTTGTAACAACATGGAGGAAACTCGAGGGAATTATACAGAGTGAAATAAGTCAGACAGAGAAAGGCAAATACTGTACAATCCGCTTACGTGTGGAATCTTTAAAAAAACAAGCTCAGAGACATTAAGAACAGATCAATGGCTGGGGGGGATGGGCGAAGGGGTTCAAGGGTAAAAACGTCCAGTTATAAAATAAACAAGTCACGGGGCTGGGTGTCCTATGGAGAAAAAAAAATCTCCATCTTCTTCTAGAGATTAACCACACCTCCCCTGATTCGAATGCCCACCTGTTTCCAATGGGTCTTCAAAAGAGCACGGCAGACACTGAGAGGGATGCTTATTTTCCAAACACAGATGCTTGGATTGGTAATAAAATTTAGAGGACAGAAGTCTTCTTCCCTCGCTATAGGAGAGGGCTGGCCCTGACCTTTCTGACCCCTCCCCCGCCCCCACCCTCGCTCCTAGCTCCGGGGCTTGGACCGTGGAAAGGATGAAAGTGGGTGGTTAAACCGAATAAACGTGGCTGGTGATCAGCAGCCCAGCGCCCTGGTTTCGCCCTCGCAGACCGCTGAGCCAAGCGCTGAAATGCCCTGCGAATCGCTCTTCCCAGCGGGGCTTCACGTTGCCAAGTGCAGGCATCTTGTCTTTCTCATCAACCTGATAACTCTCCTGAGGAAATTAAACAGACATCAGTGTTGCAGAGTAAAGTGCGAAGGGGGGAAAAAAAATATGAGAAGTCTAAATGGTGTAACAGGATTGGGCTGCAGGAATGACAACGAATGCAAATGCCAGCGATTTTCGACTTTTTTCATCTCATAGCGCACATAAACTAATTACTAAAATTCTGTGGTGCACCAGGAAATATTTTATACTTTTTGCCAATCTGACAAAAAATTAAAAAATAAGTATAATTTTGATTCATTCACACTGTTCAGCTATTGCTGTGTTGGCTGTTGTCATTTTTTTTTTTTTATTTGACAGTCTAAGGGAAAAGAGGACG
Source organism: Anoura caudifer (assembly GCA_004027475.1). Classification (NCBI taxonomy): domain Eukaryota; kingdom Metazoa; phylum Chordata; class Mammalia; order Chiroptera; family Phyllostomidae; genus Anoura; species Anoura caudifer. The sequence continues at coordinate 34,398 of PVKU01012230.1, read as the reverse complement.
GTGACTAAGTAGTCAGGTGCTGCATGTTTTAAAAATTCTTGCAAGTCCCTGACCAGGCAGCTCAGTGGGTTAGAGCTTAGTCCAGCAGCACCGCGGGTTCCATCCCGGGTCAGGGCACATACAAGAAGCAACCAGTGCGTGCATACATAAGTGGAACAGGTCGATGTTTCCCTCTCTCTAAAAAAAATCAGTGAATAAATATTCTTGCAACACAGCGGTTGAAAATCGCTTCTAATACAAAAGCGGGCTGTCTACTCTAGTTTCTTGAGATTTTCCGGCCCAGGTTGTCTAGCAACCTCGAGAGCATCGCGGCCCCGCCCACGCCACGCCCCTAGCCACGCCCTCTAGCCACGCCTCTGCTCTTCACCCGCGCCTCGGGCACACCTACTTCCGCCCCTAACGGCCAGCTGGGTCCTACAGTCCTTCTACCTTACCCACGTTTGTGGTGCCTGTCAGAAATACGGCAGCAAACAACTGCTTTTAGAAAAATATTGATTCCATACAATCCATGTGCCGTTCTCAGAAATGTAAATGCAAAATCAGTGGGTATTTGTAACTCGCAGTCTCCGCCTAGACGAGCATCCGAGGCCGATTCTCAGGCAGTGCCTCGGACAGCAGCACCTCTGGAGGCCCCCAGCGTGCAGGGAGACGTGGACAAGAGTGCTAAGGCGCTTCCGGCCCCGCGGCGGAAGCGGAAGTGCGGCTCCTCGGGAAGGTGGTGGATCTGCCCAGGCCGGCTGCACCATGTAAGTGTCGGCCTGCAGCCGCCCTGGTGGTCGATGCCAGTGCCGACCTTAACTCTCTCCCGCTCTCTTCCTCAGGTCCAAGGTTTCCTTTAAGATCACGCTGACGTCCGACCCGCGGCTGCCGTACAAAGTGTGAGTATCTCGACCGCGGGGGAGCTGAGCGGGGCCGGCCGGGGGGAGCCTGGCGCCCCGAGCAACTCCCACCCCAGCAGTCCGCATTCTTCCTTCCCCGCGCTTCTGGGGGCCTCCCCGGCCCACCCGGACCTGAGCGCAGATCCCGGCGGGGGCGCGGGACTTCCCCTCGGGGCTGACTCGCTGGGGCGGCGGGGGGCAGGCGGGGGGCGGGCGGACAGTGGACCGGACTCTGAGAATGACTATTGGCCTTTAACAGCCCCTCTCCGCGCGGGGTGAGAAAGGCCTTTCCCCGCCGAGCAGCTGTTGGAGGAAGGAAGAGGAGACGTCTCCGTCCAGGGTCCCAAACTGCTTGGACATTTATTACGGTTGGGCGTCTAATGCTTGCCGGGTGTGAGAACTTAGCGTTACACCTTATCCAGAAAAGAGCGATGCACAGAAATATGTCCCTTTATGCGTGCGGGGCCTTTTTTATCCTTGAGCCTGGAGCACGGGTCTAACCTGGATACTCGGCCTGGACCTTTGCATGGTTGTAGGTGAACGGGATCGAGGCCTGTGCGATGTAGCTGGGATCGGGTCTGCAGTAGGATTTTGTGCGTAATTAAAAAACAAATAATTAGTTCCGCAGCCCCCCCCTAATCGGACCGCTGTTGTCTGTCTGCGTGACTTTGCTCTGCGACCCCAGCAGCCTCCTCGCCTTTTCCTGTCTTGATCCGTGTCTCCACGCGAATCGCTCCACCTATAACATGTCATTTTCAAACACTCCCATATGGATAACCACGTCTTCTTCTTACAGCTCATTTACTCCCAATGTTTCTTCTTTGAAAATGGTTTTGGGTTTTTTTTTTCCCATTGATGATTAGCTTCTAAACTTTCCCTCTCCCCCATGCTTTACCCAGTGCCTTTCCTTCTTACCCAGCTTAGGGGCTTTGGTCCGTCTGGGAGTTACTCTCTCGCAAACACCCTCAACTCTGGAGTCGCGCCCTGCTCCCTGCCCCCCAGTGTATTCTGCTCCAAGCGCTTGGTGTAGCACCAGCTCTGAACTGCACCCTGGGTTCTCCGCACAGGCCTGGATGCTCCTGGAGAAAATCGTGGGTTTTACCTGAACCTGATGCCTGTGCTCGTAGCAGCCATCAGTCTGCTGCGTTTCCCAAATTTGCTTATTTTGCTCTTGATTCTCTGAAAGGATTTTTTTAAAATTATCTTCACACTTCCTACAATTCTTTTCCCCATGTCTTTCAAGCCATCAGAGAAAATGTCTCTCATCTTCCCATCCCATCTGTAAAGCTACCCCTATCTCTGTAAACCTGTGATTTCTGTCCACAGTCTCGCTGGAGTGGAAAATGTGGCTTGACTCAAATGAAAAGCGAGTCCCACCACTTTTCTGGTCGGATCTGCCTCAGTCTTTTGAATGGAGCTGTGGGCACCATCTCAGCAATCGAGCCAGTTGCTTTTTTTTTCCCCCAGTTTTAGAGTTAGTGACTGTCGTGTGCAGTAAGAATACACGGCGCTCAGAGTAAAAGATGGATTTGTGTAGGCCTGCTACAGTACCTGTTGGGGACAAAAGAGCTTTAAAAAGATCACCTTTTTAAAAAATTCTTTTACTTCTTGCAGACTCAGTGTTCCTGAAAATACACCTTTCACAGCCGTCTTAAAGTTCGCAGCAGAAGAAGTAAGTGTGGGAGCTGGAACCATGGGCATGGAGTGCAGTTGGGTGGTGTGTCCCCGACTTTGGATTCTGCACGTGCTTTTGACCCACCGCACCCATGTGGCTTACGACTGGGTTAAGGCTTCCGGAAAGTTAGGCCCTGCCCTGGCCGAGCAGCTCAGCTGGTTAGCGTGTCCTGCCGATACACAAGGGTTGTGGGTTCAGTCCCCGGCAGGGCACACAGGAAGCAACCAGTGAGTGCATGACCTGGTGCAACAAGTCAGCGTTTCTCTCTCCCCCCACTCCCCCTCTGTCCTCCCTCGCTCCCCCTTCCTCTGTCTCTCTAAAACCAAGAAGGTTTTTTTATTTACAGATACAAGTAGAATGAAGGTTAAGGCTTACATAAGAAAGAGTTCAACAAATTGACACATCAATTCAGTGGAACCATTGAAAATTAAAAGAAAATTCTTATTGAACTTGAAAAGGTTTGGTGATATGTAAACTTTTTTAAATAGCGACATATCACTGTACTCTGAATACTCGCATGTTTACTACTTTTGATTCAAGAATTACAATATTTTAAATATCTGTTACATTTTTTGAGTTTTTGTGTCAGTAAAGTTGTTTTTGAAAGTGTTTAGTTTATTAAAATATTTTGGTTTTCTGTTTTCAAGAAAGAAACATCCTTAGAAGCATTGCTAAAGCACCACTTTGGACCTGACCCTGGTGGTGGTAGCTTGGGTAGAAATCGCACCCACGTGTGACACAGGATTCAGTGTGGCCACTTTCAATTTCATCGGGTATCTGCGTGACAGCGTCCCGCAGTTTCTCCTCCCTCAGATCTCTCGATCGGTGAGATGGGCGCGTGTGGCCCACGCCCGTTCCTTCCGCCCGACTCGGTGGCTTTGAGTAGAAACGCAATAGCGCGGACCGAAATACTGCGCTTTCAAAGCGCCACACTGGTACACAGCGACCGAAATCCAAATGTTTTGGTTCAGAATTTTAGGAAAAGTTTGTAATTACGGAAAATAATTTTAGTTAAATAAGAAAACAGTTTAACCCATAACCCTTTAAGTGATTGATGGGACGGAGCCGCGCGCGCGGACTCCTAGCCCCTCGGCAGTGATTGGCCGCGGCCGGGGGCGTCACGTAGCGCATGCTCAGAGCCCCACGGGGGAGCGGCGGCCCGCGTTGCGCAGGCGCCGGTCTGTTCGTTGCGCAGAGAGAATGAATTGAGTGGAGGGGGCGCTGATCGGAACGCAGCAGCCTCGTTACTGTTGGCTGCGCGCGTCTCTTGCAGGAAATAGTCCTGGTCCGGGACGCGGCAGATGCTAATTTAAGTAGACCCGTGTTTCTACGTAATGCAGTTGGTATTTATAATAACTGGTATTTATAAGAAACATTCGATCATTTGTTACTTATGTAACAGTTCAGTTACAGTAGGAATAGTGATTTTTCTGTGCTACGATAGTTTCACGGCGCTGTTTGTAAGGCGAAGGCACGAGGTCCTCCGGTCTGTAGTGTGAGGATGAGAACAGCCTAACGGGCGTGCAGCGGACCGTGAACTGGCAGCTCGCACGGCCGCGTGTGTCCGTCACGTTCCACTCCAGCGACTGGCTAGCGCGGGTCTCGCACTGCGCACCGAGGGGCTGCGGCTTCGAGGCCTCGGTGGGAAGGCCTTTCACCAGGTGTCACCGCAGAGACTTTCAGCGGAACCAGAGCTGACTCGACCGGCCCACGAGTCTGTGGGTTTAAGCCCCTCGCAAAGTTCTCGTCGTAAAAAAAAGAAGTGACCTTTCCCAGCAGATGGCTGGTTAGCTCAGCTGAGTAGTGAGGTGTCGGAGCCCGAGAACAGCCGCCTCCCGTCGTGGCTGTGGGACTCAGGGAATCCGAGGAAGAAAGGAAGTGAGAACTACTGGATAAGCTTTCAGTGATTTTCTCAGCTGTGCGTTTGTGACCGTTATAAATACCTAAAACAGCGTTTTCTAGAGCACTAGAGCCACCAAAAAGAGGAAGGAAACAATTCCATGAAAAACTGGGAGCACTGGCCAAAAAGTATGGGAAATAACTTCATTCCCTGGTTGCTTCTTGAAGTTAAGTAAGATGCATTAGCAGCTGTTGGGCACCACGCGGTGTGGCTTTGGAGACCGCAGCCCCTGGAGAGCAGGCTCTGAAAGGGGCCAGTAAGTCTCCCTGGAAATCCAGGTAAGGTGGGTGGCAGGCAAGACCCGACTCTGACACAGAGGGTTCCCGTGGGAATCGGCCCGATAAATACATTGTATCCTCTGAAGCTTGCTCTGCTTTGGTTTGTACAGCCCTGGTGATATAAACCAGATGTTGAAGTTCAAGGCATAAGGAGTAAACTCCTTGTCTCATGAAACACGTCTTAAAGACCCTCTGGGGTCAGCATGACTAACAGACCCTGACTCTGGCAAATGTCTGTGTCCCTTCAGTTACCTGTAGATAACGCCTGTTTCTGTATGACTGTAGCCTTTTCGACACTGGTCGATGAGCTGTGCATGCCCGGTGTCTACACCTACACGTCCCATCCCCAATAAAAGCCATTTGGGAGAAGGGCTGGGGGCATTCTCCACTACAGGGAATCGCCACCCCTTTCCCTCCGGAACAGCAAGACTGTGTCCGGACGACTTATTTCTCATCCACTGTGGACGGCTCTGCGGACAGAGCCCCTCCCACAAGCAGCGTGTTGAGAGTTTCCGAGAAGACTTTCAGCATAACTGAGCGTTTCCAAGCTCACTCAGTTAACAAAACTCAGCCACGTTATCCCCTCAGCTGGTCCACAGCCTGGAAGTCTGGCGAGTGTTTAAACACTGCAGGGAGTTTATTTGAGCTTTTCTACAGAGAAGCAGCAGGAACATGCCGAGCAATTGTTTTGCTATCACTTCTGCTTTTGCGAGAAAGTTACGTGTGATAAAAGCAACACGTCTGAGTCCCAAAGAGCCAACGGTGACTGGGCCGTAGAGTCATCGATGGTTGGTTTTGTGGGGTTTTGGTTTTTGTGGTGAGTAAAATAAGGTGCGTTTCACAATCCTAGACACGGCTAAAGGTACTTACGGGACCCTATTGTTTTTCTAAAAAAGCCAGTTGCAGTCCCACTTTTTTGGGTGATGTGACTTACCCCAAACGGTGAGTCACGTGTTACAGTTGTAGTCACACCCTCCCTGCCGAGCTCCCCACCCTGGATAGAGTGTGTCCGTGTCTAAAATCTGTTTTTTCTCCCCTTTAGTTCAAAGTCCCTGCAGCCACAAGTGCCATTATTACAAACGGTAAGAATTCATTTTAATACTATTCATTACGTCAGAACTATAGACGTTATGCAGAAGAAGTCAGAGTAGTTGAAATTGGCTTAAATGTAAAAAAGCCTGAAGTTCACATCAACATTAAGGACACACGTCCCTGTCAACACCAAGTCGAGACTGCTGTCCCCAGTTGCCTCTTCCCGAACTCCTCACGCTTCTTGGAGCCGCAGAGCGAGTTGTGCTGCCGTCCATCTGTCCTGTCTCTTCGGCCGGAGTGTTACTGAAAGTCGCTTGGGTTTACCGCGGCGTTTTTAGCGAGGGACGTTGGTAGATGCTTTCAGAATCACGAAGTTAGGCAGGAGTGTGCCTTTGCTGCACCTCTCTGCTGTCCTCAGGAAACCTGTTACCTGCTCGTGGGGGTGGGGGTTTGTCCGCTGAGACAGGACTCTGAGCTCTGAAGCGCCTTAAAGCACGAGGGACAGTGACGTCCCTCCTGACCTTGGTGGGCCCGGCCCCATGAGAACGCACTGCAGCTGGGCAACGCCTGGCCGCGCGCCTGGAGCACCCTGATGGTTCCTGCGCCACCGGCGGTTCCGTGCCAGCTGGGCGCAGTTTCTCTCTCCTCGGTGGGCTGCTGCTGTCACACCGAGTGGCCCTCCGTCGGAGGGAGCTGGCCGCTTTCTGGAAGGCTTTAGGTTCACCGGGACTTTGGAAACTGTCGCGGGCGACACCTCTGTCTAGAGGGAGGACGAGAAACCCCCTCCGTGGGGGTGGGGGGGGTGGGGGCCCGGAGGGGCGTGTGCGCGCAGCCGCGCCCTGTGCCAGCAGGTCCTTGGCCTGCAGCGCTGGCCTCTCACGTTCTCGGCGGGCCCGTTGTTGCTGGGGGACCGTTTCAGTGGGGCAGTAACGTGCACGGTCTTGTCACTTACCTTCCAGATGGAATCGGAATCAACCCCGCGCAGACTGCTGGTGAGTACCCGCCCGGAACCCGTGGGGGCGGGGCGGGGCGGCGCGGCACGTGGACCAGATGGGACTTCACCGGGACAACCGCGGGTTTTGGGGCCGTGTGCCAGCCTTTCCCCGCGTGTCTGAGCAGGAACTCGTCCCGTTACGCGTAACGGCCCGCTTCGTGCTCCACGGCGCGGAAACCTGAGTGATGAGCGTTACAGGGAGTGACGCTCCGCGGAGAGTTGGAAGGGGCGGCTGTGCTCGCGGGGACCCGGGGCTCCGACCCACCTGGGGGGCAGCGGGGATGGTGCAGGCAGAGTGCCCGCTGGTCGGCTGTCCGGGGCGGCCCCAGCGCGGAGGCCGCTGCTCCTGCAGAGCGGCGTGGCCATCGAGGCCTCCCGGGCGCTACACGCCCCCAGCCGCTCCCGGACCTGGGAGGAGCCACGCACCCAGCTTCCGGCTGGAAACCGGGCCCAAGCGCCCCGACTCTGTAACCGGCCGCCTGGTGTCTTTAACGGACCCTTTTTGGCTGGTGTGATCTAATTATCTTTTGAAATTAAGCATGCTTTACTGAAAGGTTACCTCGATTTTGAGCGGTATTTAAAGTACTTTTGTCTTATAACCAAATTATATTTTCCTTATAGCTCTTGGGGTTGAAATTCTTGAAGAGGGGTTTAAAATTTAACGTTTTACACTTACGTGTTTTCGGTATCTAATTTTAGTGAATTGAAAGGGTTGCTCATTGAAAGTCCTGAGGCACTTTGCAGTGTAGATACCTTTTAACCGAGGGTTGAAGGCTTTGTTCTCTGGCCCCAGAAACGTTCGGTCGGCACCGATGGCAGCTACTGCGCGTGGCAGCGGGAGGTGCCGGCGATGGGCCCCGGGCTGAATCGGGCGGGTCCCTAAACCTGGGTCTCCTGTGGTGGTGGCGAAGGGTCGTGACTTCCCTTTACCTGGGTGTTTGGTTGTGCACCAGCGCGAGTGCCGGTGACTGAACTGATGCCCGTTGTGATGTGCTGGGTGGGCCGCTCAGCATCCTCACGGCCGCGTCCTCCCTCAGCGTTTGCCGGCCTGGGGCTGGGCTGCGGGGGGGGGGGGGGGGGGGGGGGGGGGGGGGGGGGGGGGGGGGGGGGGGGGAGCAGAGTGGGAGCCGCGAAGCCTGGGCTCGGTCAGGGTCTGATGGCGTCTGTGCCGTCGGGCTGACTTGCTCTCCTCTCGGCCGCTTTGTTTGCCGTGTGGGGTAACTGTTGGACTGTCAAGGTTACTCGTCTTCCGCACACCTAACCTGATGTTTTGTCTGTCCGTGTAGGCAATGTTTTCCTAAAGCACGGTTCAGAGCTGCGAATTATTCCTAGAGATCGCGTCGGAAGTTGCTAATGCCCTCCACTTGGAAGACAGGATTACCTTTCAGAGCGCATGCCGGTGTTGTTCGGAACTGAAACGAGGTGTTTAAAGCACCGTGGCAGCACCGACAGTTGACGGCCCGATGGCAGGCGACTCTCCGCCCCTCCCGTTGCTGCCGCTCCTCGCGGGAGGAGGGGGAGCGTGTGCCTGGAGGGTCCCGTCTGCACCCGAGGTCTTGTCTCTCGAGCATCTCGTTCCTTCGGGGTAAACGGATTTTCCTTCTCTGTTTGTTGTACCGGAGGGTGCTTCCGATGATTCTCTCTGAGGACACTTGGAAGATGAATTTATCAAATCTTTCTCTTTGTCTCTAAGTTAAAATTTTAAAAGATCATGGATCATTCATGGCAGGTTGCTGGCAGGATCTGACTTGCAGACTCAGAAATACGTAGTTGAATTCTTAAGTATATGCCATGTGCAATAAAGGATGTAAACATGTAATGAGTGCTTAACTGCCTTCACTGTTTACCATTTAGGTGTTTTTTAAGTTTCAAGCTCCGTGTGTTCGTATAAATTTCAATTTAATAGCAGAGCCCACAATTAATCGTGTCCAGTACAGCCCTCGTGTGTAAACCGATACCCCACACCGGAGCTTTGAGTCTGATCTTGGAGAACCCGGTGCTTGTAATGGTGAGAACCGGAATAAAGCGGAGGCACCCTTCACCGAGTCGTGCGTTCCTGTCCCAGCGTCTTTCATTCCAAGTCCAGAGCAGGAGTCCCAGGGGGCGCAGCCTGAGTCGCCTTCAGGAGAACGAGAGGGAGACCCGGTGCTCCCAGCAAAGCTCCAGAAAAGGATCCTGGGAAAGGCTGATCACCGGACTCACAACGGCCGGAGTTCAAGGAGGGGTGAAGACGGGCCACGTGGGGGAGGGGCCGGGCAGCAGAGACAGCGGGGAGGCCGGGTGCGGGCCTCGCCGTCCTGGAGTCCCGGAGTTCCCTGGCTGAGAACCTCAGGAGGGGCGGGCGGAGAACAGACCTCAGGGTCTATTCAGACCTCCAGCCAGGCGGGGACTGGGTGCGGTGACTCGGCCGGCGCTCCACCTGCTGCGTGACGGGGCGAGCTCTGAGCCCGGACGTGCGGCCAGCTTTCGGTGAGTCCTCGCTCCTTGCTCAGGAGTGAGTGGTCCCTGAGACCAGCGTCACGCAGGCCCGTTCCCACCGCCCCGTCGTCCGTCCTCAGTTCGCCGGGGCCGAGGGCGGGGAGATGGGACGACATCTGTGCGTGGCGTCGGAAGCTGAGTGTGAGCAGCTGACCAGATGCTGTTTGTGTTCGGTGATGAACGGGCACCGGGACTCGGTTGTGCAGGGAGACAGCCTGTCTGCTGGGTGGAAAAGTGTACTCCTGACGTCGGAGAGTTTCTGGTCTTGTAAGCAAAATGTGAAGCTCAGATGCCCCGCGGTCCTTCACAACGTTAACCTCCGTCAGCCTGCAATGCGGGAACCCCCTGCCTGAATTTTTGTTGTTTAATTTAGATCCCCCCGGTTTCCAGCACAGAATCCGCCTGCTACCTGAGTGCGATCATGCTGTCCTGTGCCGTCAAGTGATTTAATGTTTTTCTTCTTTGCTTTTCAAAATTTTACTGCAGTAAGTTCTTAAAAACGTTTCCTGGAAGAATCAGACATTCTGTTAAATAAACGTGACCTGTGAGTTCCGCGTTGGGCTGTTTCTTTGTGTTAGCGACACAGGGTGTCCTGTGGAAGCGCGTTTTGTTGCGCCGTAAACCATAGTTTCTGGTCTTGCTCTACCATTGGAACTTGTAGTTAGCGCACCTGTGAGGCCAGCGCATAACCAGGAAGCCAGACGGGGAGGGCAGGCGTGCCGCCGGTCGCAGTCAGTGTCCCGGGGTCCCAGAGGTGAGAGTGCGCTGCCAGGCGCCCGCTGAGGAGGCCACGGCCATCGCCTGGGGAGCCGGCGGTCCGGGCCACTGGGAACCACCTGGAAACCACCCGGAGCGCCGACGCGGCCAGTCTGGCAGCGCATCGGGGTGGGTCCCTGTTCTCGAAGCGCCGTCCTGCTGGGCGGCCGATCCGCTGCACTGCTGGGCAGAACGAAGAAGCCTACGGAGCCGGACAGCATCCCTCGGGTGGGATCCTTTCCGCTGCCTGGCTCCGGAGCCGCTCCGCGCAAGGAAGCGCTCAACAGTCTGATTCACTCCCTGGGGGTGAAGCTGCTTTTACGGGCTTCCGGTCGAGCGCTTTTTTGTTTCTTGGCCAGTGTGGCTCGGCTGGAGCGCCCTCCTGTGAGGCAGAAGGCCGTGGGTTTGACCCCGGGTCAGGACACACGCTCGGGTGGCGGGTTCGGCCCCGGTCGGGGTGCATTCGAGAGGCAGCCGACCCCTGTCTCTCTCTCGCATTGATGTTTCTCATCCTCTCTGTCCCCCCTTCACCTCTGGAATCAGCAGGCATGCCCTTGGCTCAGAGTGAATTTCAAAAAGAAAAACGTTGGCGATGTGAGAGGTCCCGCTAGGCCCCCCTCCCCAAGTTAACATACTAAACATGCCCGCCACGACTCTGCCCGAGGCCTCGGACGCGATGGTGCCCTCAGCTCCAAGTCGGCTGATTGCGTGTTGTTCCCAGATGTACTTGTAAAACTGAAGATCACACGCACACGTTACATATGCATGTGTGTGGTTTATGTGATTCGTGCGCGTAACTCATGAACTGCATGTATCATTCAAACGTATCGAACATCTGTGTTTGTAGCGTTTTGATACTTTTCACTTATTCACAGTTTTGCCAGGTTATTATCCCCATTTTACAGAAGAAAGAGGTTCCCAGAGGCTGAGATTTGAAACGCAAACGCGGCCCCTCGTTTGACTTCGGAACTCTCCACGTCCTGCTGGCAGAGCCGCCGGGGCGCTGCATGTGGGTGCAGTGACCGCGGCGGGGTGACTGCTCACCGTGGGCTGCGCGTGGGCGTGAACACGGGGAAGGTTCGCGGGGCAGCACGTGAACACCAGCCAAGCAAACGCCGTGAGGGTTCCGGCCCCGCCCCCAGGGCGGCATCGGGGGACGGACTGCGGCCCAGGCGGGTCTGCCCCATGGGGCCGTCTGTCCCACTGTGTGTGTCTCGCAGCAGGGGGCCCCCAGCACCTGCTTCCCAGCCAGGCCGCCTGTGAGCCCTGCACCTCCGAAACCCGGGGGCTGCTCTCTGACAGTCGGTGCTGGAGACAGACTCGTGGCTGTTCAAGCCAGGCCGTGCGGTGAAACTGGATTGGAATGGACACTCCCACGAGGCCCGATCGACGCAGTCGGCCACCCTCCCCCTGCCCACCCCCGCAGGTTGCCTGGGTCAGCCGTTTGGGGCTCGCGCGGTCCCTTCCTGTCCCTTCCCGCAGCAAAGGAGTCACGAAATTCTCTTGGTTCTGGCCACAAATGCGTGCCTCACAGCCATCCCCGCTGCCTCGTTAAAGCCTCCTCCGCCTCCTGCTGCCTCGGAGCCTCCGGTCCCCTCCGTCGGCCCTTCCAAGGGGGACCGGGCGTTGTTCAGAGCCTCCCGCCCCAGGGTCCTGTCCTGTTCCCGCCGCAGCCGCCCTGCTCTGCGGTCCCTCCTGGCGCCACGCCCTCGGGCCGTCCTGCCTTCACAGTCCCCGCTGGTCCGCCCGGGGAGCCGGGGCTCAGTCCTGCAGGTCCGAGCCGTGTGGCCGGTGCCACCGCCACCGAGCAGAGTCCGGCGTCCAGCTGTCCAGGCAGCGGCGGTATCCCGTACGTTTCCTCATGACAGCAGCTCCGCGTAGAGTCTTCGTGTTTGTCTCTGATTTGAGCTGTAAACCGTGTAAAAGCGTTAAGTTCACAACGGCTTTGCCCACCCAGAGGAGGTAACCAGGGAGGACGGCACAGAATGAAAACTTCGGAAGTCGCAAGTGTGTGCGACCCAAACGTAGCAACGTCTTTAGGCAGAATGTTTGGTCGTCATTTTTTGCATCAGGGGACTTACCCTGTCTCAGCAATGAATCAATCATGCCTCAGTTCAAAGCATTCTCCCATTTTAACAAATACATGTACACTAATTGTTAGCTATATCATGGATTTTGCTAAATACTGGAGATGAATTATGAGTGAAACTCATTCCCCTTTTGGGGGGCTCCCTCAAACACGTACACATCAAAAACAGCAAAACCTTCCGAAGAACTGATCGTACGGACGTGAAGGTGCACGTCAGCTTTTGTTTAACGTGCTGGGCCCGGTGCCAGGCGCTTGGCGTCCGTGGCCTTATTTAACCCTTAACCTGGCCGTGGAATGCTGGCGCTGGAAGCCCGGTGTCGGGCCCAGGCAGCCAAAGTCAGGACGAGGTCGGCCCCGACGTGATCCTGGAGCCGGCCCTGTGCGTCGGGTCATGGCGGGGGGTGGGTGGGGCCGTCATTTCTCTGGAATCAGACCCCAGGTGCCGTTCCAGGGTGAAGGGCACGTCCAGAAAGGCCCTGAGACTTGCCGCCGAGCTCTTCCGTCACCTCACGGTGCTGGAGAAAGTGAACATCCGGCAGTCTCCACAAACACGCTTGTAACAACAAAGACTCGGGAGCCTTTGAGAAGCAGGCTTACGGCTCCATTATCCATCTGCCTCGCTGCGTAGATGGCGCCGCGGTGATTCTGTCGCCGCTCACAAAACACCGGCCAAGGTTGGCAAACAACCGTGGAGAGCCGGTTTCTGGCATAAATCTCTGATTTTCTGGCAAAACCCCTCAGCGATGTAAAAGCTGTTATTGAGAGCATATTGCAATGCTGCATCATGTCAATATTTGTGTGGCTGAGGAACACTGGGTTTACTAAACGAATTCGTAAACGCGCAGTTTACGGCCGACGAGCTGTTGCAGCAATAAGCCGTGGTGTGTGTCGTCGGTGCCACAAGCGTGTCGAGGTCTTACGTGGAGACGCCGGCTGGCCGGATCTTCCGGGTGAACGCACGTGTGGAACCGGGGCGTCCGCGTTCTCCTCCTGGGGGTGTCGGTCCCGCAGGAACGGAGCGTGGGGGGCAGCGAGTCAGTGAGTCGGGCGCAGAGGTCCTCATCGTCGGTGACCCGCGTTCCCCGCGGATTCTCAGTTTGGCCCACGCAGAGCTGGGGAGTTACTAACTCATTTGTGTTTGTCGTTGGCCTGTGGGAGGGACGTGCCTGGCACGCTGAGCCTTAAACCTGAAGTCTTACAAAGGAATAATGACTGTTCGCATCTTTCTTGCTAAAAAGATAGCACCAAAAACCCACCCCACGCATGGACAGCTAATGCTGAGCTTTTACCAGGAGGTGTTAGGCACTTCACGTTTTATATTCTTACTTAGTCCTCACTGGGGTCTGTGAGGTCAATAATGTGCGGGTTTTGTCACACTTCAGGCTGGAACTTGGAAAGACTTTGGGTAACCTTCCCACGGTTACACGGCGAACGTGTAGGAAAGGTGTGAGTGAGACTCCACCTGCGCAGCCCAGGTGCGCCGTTAGCCGGCCCACCGCGCAGCCTCCCCGAGCGGGTCCGGCGAATCGGTCAAATCCCAGAAAGCTGATGCCTGCCGCGGGGCCGCCCCCGCCTCTCTCTCCACGTCCTGCTTCCTCGGTCGTCCCGGCCGCGGATCGGGAAGCCGCTGAGCAGGGAGGGGGTGACCTGAAGCATCGCCTCTATGGTTACACCTGTGTTTCCTCCAATTTCTCTGTTTGAAACGTATCCAGGTCCAAAGGGGACTTAGACCGGCTCCCTGCCCTTCAGAGTTAAAAGTCACGAGGCTTGGGCAGCGGTTGCTGATGACCCGTCTCCCGCAGGCCTCGGCGGCTGCTCTCGCCCCTTGTCTAAGCCCTGACAAGCCCTCATTCCTGCTGTCCGCTCACAAAAGTCCAGCTGATGCCAAGTAATTCAAACGGTGTCTGGGCAAGAGCTGCGGACCCCCGCCAAGGCCAAGGTGAATGACCCCAGAGGCAGGGTGGGACCCGGAAAGGAGGCAGAAAGGCCAGGCCAGGAAGGAAGGTCGTGACCAAAGGAGGGGGAGACCTCCCTCGGGTGCAGCTTGGAGCTCGGAGATGATGGCACTGAAAATCCCGGACCGGGAGGCTGCTCGGCATCAGGCGTCTCCAGGGCAGGGGAAGGGTTAACGGACGGGGCCTGTTTGCAGGTGGAAGGTGACCAGAGAGGGAGGGGCGGTGAGCTTGGGGTGGGTGAGTCTCGGCAGGCGCTCAGAAATCGGAAAGGTCATTTGATGCGACCGTCCCCGTTGAGAGCAGGAGGAACTGAAGTCCAGGACAGGGCCTGTCCCCGGCCTCCGGGAGGGAACATCGGGAAGCCCCTTCCGTGGATGGACTACAGTGCGGTGTCGGCCTGGACACGGGCGGGGGCTGGCCAGTGGTCACGCTTTGTAGAGACGTCCCCCGGAGGGGCTATTAGCAAAGTGACAGTGTCTTCACATCCATTTTTAATCGAACTGGTTCTTGCCATAAATACTTAGGGACAGAGATTCATTGTGTTAATAAAACGACCTGGCACGTAGAGGAAGACGTGCGGATGGTAAGGTGCGAGCCGGTGTGTTTATTTGCTGAGGTGCCTGTAACAAAGCCCCACAAGCCGAGCGGCTCACGCAGGGACAGAAGTCCGCTGTCTCACCGCTCCACAGCCAGGAGTCTGGGATCGAGCCGTCTGCCAGGCTAGCGTCTCTCTGGCTCGGGGACGGCGACCTTTCCCCTGTGTCTCTGCACACGTGAGCCCTTCCTCTGCATCTGCCTCTTCGTTCAAAGTTTCTCTTTTTATAAGGATACCAGTTCTACTGGATTAGGACTCACCCTAATAAATGCATCTTAACTGAATTAGGTGCATCCGCTCTGACCCAGTTTCCAGATCAGGTCACCTTCTGAGCTCCTGGAGGTTAGGATTCCGACCTCTTTTTTTTTATTTTTATTTTTTGCAGGGGAGACATATTTTTTGCTGAACTTATCCAGCCCCTTCCATGCTGTGAATCAGACGCAGCTTTGCGGGCTATGGGTTAAATACACGATTTACAAAATGTGTCTTCAAAAAGCAACAGCAGTTTGCATGTGTGATCACAGCTCACAAATCCAATCAGAATGCACTGACCCAGCTCCGAAAGCCTGCACGGTCCATCGTATGAGCTGGAATAAAGTGGAAGGGAAAACGGGCCAATGAAACGCATCGCTGGCCCGCAGCTCTCGCTGCTGCATCTCAACACCCCACCGCCTGGTGCTGCGACCGGCACCTGTCACTCTGAGCCGCTCGGCGCCTGGGGTCCCGCCCTGGAGCACAGAGCAGAGCCCGCTGGGAAGGCAGGCAGCTGGAAGGATCGGAGGGACTCAGACACCTCTCGGATCTGCCCCTCGGTCCTTGGCCGCTGGGGTGCCGGACAGCTGCCGAAGGGGTGCGTTGGGGAGGTTCCTTAGCCGGGGACTTCCTACCGTCACAACCACACACACAGCCAGGGCTGCGCTGGCCACACAGCCTCGCCATTGCCTACGCCGCTCAGCAAAGCCATAACGAGCTGTACCCATCCTTCAAGCACCCATTTGATACATTTTTTAAAAAGTGTGGGGCCCAAAGCATCCTCTCAGAGAACGAGCTGTCAGCAGGCAGAAGCGGTTACCATGGAGGCTTCCGTTCAGACGAGAAGCAGACGCCGCGGAGTCGGTTTCAGGGACACCGCCGAGCTGAAGGGGCCTCAAAATAGAAGGTTCTCAAAATCTGCCTCTAAAGGTTCTCTCTGGTAAAACTGAAAAAAAAAAAAAAAAACTGTGATAGACCACATATAAAAAAGAACATCTACCCTGCCTGCCAAAGTAATAATTACCCTCTGCTTCCCAGACGCCTGGCCCAGAGCGGTCGGCTCCCCGTTATTATCGGAGTTCTCGACACACCACTCGGGGGCAGGGGGAGGGCCCCAGGGCAGCCCCCCGAGGGCAGCCCCTCTGCTGGGCCTGGAATAATGGCGTTTGTTCCAGGCACTTGAAGCAAAACACCTTCTTCCCCAATCCGCAACCTTGATAATTAGGTGGGTTTGGTTAGAGATAAAAATAGTGGGAAGTGGGAGGGTGTCCAGGTGCGAACCGTCCACCTGCAGGCATGGTGGAGCGGGGCGGGGGCGGGGGGGCCTCCAAACAGCAGAGTCCTGCTTCCGGGGCAGGTCCTGGGGCTCCGACGCGCGGCGGGCGCTCTGTCCCACGGCCTCGTCATCCTTCCTCACAAGCCCCGGGCGGACCTTCCCGTCCTGGATGGCGGGTGGGCAGCGGCAGGACCCACACCCACATCCGACACCCGCTTGCGTTCCGCCCCCCGGTTCGGCCGCCTGCTGAGGCACAGAGTCGGGGCATGTGTTCCCTTTCCCTTCCTCACGGTTATTTTTACTGAACTTACCGGGCGGCGCTGGTTAGGAAGATCGCACAGGTTCAGGCGCACAGTTCCATCTGCCCATCGCATCGTGCACCCACCTCCCAAAGCCAGATCGGCTCCATCACCGTGGATTTGGCCCCCTTCACCCTTTAGCAGCCCCACCCCCTTCCGTCTGGTCACCGCCCCACCACCCCGTCGTCTGCGTCTGCGAGTTTTTCTTTGTTTGTTTGCCTTTTTTGTTCACCAGTCACTTTCCATTGTACCTCCCACACGTGAGTGGGATCGCATGGTTCTTCACCTTTTCCATCAAATCACTTCCCGTCGCACGATATTCTCAGGGTCCATCCATGTTGCCGCACAGGGCGGTGTTTCCTCCTCCTTGCGGCTGAGTGGTGTTCCAAGGTGTGGATGCACCTCGTCGTCTTCATCCAGTCATCTACGGCGGACACTTTGGCTCTTTCTGTGTTGTGGACACCGTGAGTAATGTTGCAGTGTACATAGGGGTGAACGCATCTTTGTGGTTACGTGATTTCAATTTGCGGGAACAGACGCCCAGGAGGAGGGGGCTAGATCATGTAATCCCTCTCTTCTTAATTATACTACAAAGCAACAATAATCAAAACGCTAGAAAAACAGACACACAGGCCAATGGAACAGAACCGAGAGCCCAGAAATAAACCCACGTGTATATGGGCAAATAATTTTTGACAAAGGAGCCAAAAATATTCAATGGGGAGAAGAAAGCTTCTTCAATAAATGGTGCAGGGAAAATCGTAAAGCCACATGCAAAAGAATGAAATTAGATTATAGTGTGTCCCTTTGTGCCAAAATTAATTCCAAATGAATCAAAGACCAAAATAAAAGGCCTGAAATGATAAATTCTATAGAAGAAAACATAGGTACTAAACTTACAGACCTTGGTCTTACAGAGGATTTTATGAATTTGACCCCAAAGGCAGGGGAAGTGAAGGCAACCATAAATGAATGGGACTGTATCAAACTAAAAAGCTTCTGCACGGCCAAAGGAAACCTCCAACAAAACAGAAAGGCAACCAATCAGATGGAGAAGATATTCACAAACAACAGCTCCGACAAGGGGTTCACGTCCAAAGTACATGAAGAACTCACACAGTGTAACACCAAACGCACAGCAGCTGAAAAACGGCAGGTCCCTTCCTGGACGGCTCAGCTGGTTGGAGTGCTGTCCTGTGCTCCGAAGGTCGTGGGTTTGGTCCCCGGCCGGGCACTTAACCTGGGTTGCGGGTTCAATCCTCAGTCAGGGAGCATGCAGGAGGCAACCAATCAATCAGTCAATCAATCTCTCTCTCTCTCTCAAATCTATAAATGTGTCCTCGGGTGAGGATTTGAAAAACATGGGCAGAGGAACCGAACAAACACCTCTCCCAAGAAGACTTACTATTGGCCAACAGATACACGGAAAAATGTTCAACTTCACTAGCTGTTAATGAAACTCGAATCAAAACCACAGTGAGATTCCCCCTCACACCTGTCAGAATGGCTGTTCTTCATCCACAAGACAGGCAGTAACACGTGTTAGCGAGGCTGTGAGGAAGAGAAAGCCCCGTTCACTGGCCAGTGTATTCCTCTGTCATCAGGCAGAATATTATTGTACTTTCCACCGTACACCAGCGCAGTTTCATGCATTATGTAAATGTGTGCACGCACACTCTTGTTTTTGTTTAATAATATTTAAATATGAAATCTGAGATTTCCTTTGCACTTCAAAGCAAACTGAAACGCAGTTTTAAATGCTTAAATGACAAGGACTTGCTTTGTTACCACAACACTAATGCTATATATTTATGTCAGAACCCTGAGTTGACTTTTTTAAAAAAAAAGTCTTCGCCCACCCTATTGCTCTACACAAAATCAATCCGAAGAGCTCTCCGTATACGTCAGCCGTCAGAAAAACCTGGAAAGTCAAGTGCAGCGCTTTCCCATCAAAACCAGTTCTCGTTTGTGACCCCGGCCTTAGAAACAAATGCCACGTTGAGAATTCGCGGCTGCTGTGGGCATGCAGCCTCCAGAACAGAGCTCGGCTGCAGAAGGTGCGGTAAATCCTGAACTTGTCCCAGGATAGAAGTCATTGCTACTC
This sequence comes from Anoura caudifer, assembly GCA_004027475.1. Lineage (NCBI taxonomy): Eukaryota > Metazoa > Chordata > Mammalia > Chiroptera > Phyllostomidae > Anoura > Anoura caudifer. Next base: position 15,837 of record PVKU01012230.1, on the reverse strand, counting down.
CACAATTAAAAGGATAACGAGAAGGCCACGTGCGCCCACGTAGCCAGCTTCTGTTGCTGATAGCCAGGCGTTTGGAAGCCCATTCGAGACTGTACAGAAGGCGTTGACTATAATCCATTTCTTCTCCCTCGATTCTGTCCACGGCAGATCAAAACACTGTTGATCCTTGACATTCATCTAGACACGGGCCTCCTGCCCGCTTAGTTCCACTCACTTGGGAATCGTCATTTTTTTCCTTACCCTTCACGCGTTGGAGGTGGCATGGACGCCGAAACGCTCCCCCGGGGGCGCAGCCCCAACCACGAGGACCAGGCCTGCTGGTTCTTGGCCAAACCGTGCTTTTTCTCCCCGCCTGCCTTTTAACACTGCTGTTCTGCAGGTGCCTGTCTCTAAACACCCGTGATACATTTGTAGCATAGCCTTCCAAATTCTCGTCTGTGCCCCCGTCCCATTTTCCTAAGGATGCGACTTATTCCCCAAATAGATGCACGGTGTTTTGGCCCCATCATCTAAATACGGACAAGTGAACGTCGAGCTTCGGTGACTCTCTGACGGTGACGAGGCTCCTGCCCCCTGTGGACCCAGCAGGAGGCTCAGATCCGAGCACAGCTGGTCCAACTCCGGCCCTGTCACTGTCGCCAACCAGACTTGCACATCCAGGTAACTTAGCTCCTCCAAGAGTGTTTCATTTGTACAATGAGAACAGAAAAGGGAACTCTTCAGGTTATATGAATAATTGAGGTCTGTCCAGAAGGTATCCAGCCACGATATGTGAAAAATAGAGCCATTTACTGAAGAAGATACAAGAAACATTGTACACGGAGCAGGGACACCTCAGTCCCCTTCAGAGTAGGCACCTGGGGACCTCACACAGTTCTCCCAGTCCTATCAGCTGCCCCATCATATTTTCCTGAATCTCATCGATGGTATGAGATCTCTTCCCTTTCAAAGGTGATTTTAGTTTTGGGAAAAGCCAGAAGTCGCAGGGCACCAAATCTGGGCTGTTAGGGGGTCTGAGTCACCTGGGTGATTGGATGTTTCACCAGAAACTCTGCATGAGACGTGATGCATGAGCAGGCATGTTGTCATGATGAAGCTGCCAATCACCAGTTGCCCACAGCTGCGGCCTTTGGAATCATCCGAATAGTTTCCGTGGAGGAATGATCAAGATTAACACAAAACTGGATGTGATTTGTTGCTCTGCTCGCTCAGTCGTTTTGAATGCGACGGCCACACAGGGCACACGCTCACTCAGCGGTACCTACCACCCCCACTGCCTAGGACAGTGAAGTTGTCATTGTTCACGCATGTGCATTCCAGTCTCCCCTCCCTGTCGGCCAGGTGACATCGATGCCGTGTAAACCGTTCTTGTTGTATTAACAATGGCTGCACGCTTTCCAGACAGAGCTCATAGAACAGAGTACATTCTGAGAAAGGTGCTGCACCCACAGCCTATTTTGTGTCAGAAAACGCTTTTTCCTCCTCCCTGCTGCTTTCTGGGTTTATACTGACATATCCATTTAACTCTCAATGAAGTTGGTCCTAAAACTGATGATGATCATAATTCAAATATATGTCTCCATTTTTATGGCTGGAAAATAAGATGTATATAATTTCTATGATTAGTGCACCATCTCAAGCCCCCTGGGACTCTCTGTGATGTTCTTGGGCCTTGAGGATGGAGGTGACTGGGATGGAAACGATCGCTGTTTCAAGCACCAATCAGAGAGGGAACGGACGTGCCCATTTCCTAGCTCCTTGCAGCCTCGGCTTATGGAAACTAAGGCCCTAACAGTCTCCTGAGCTCTGACTTCGCGCTCGGTGAGGTCAGCTCCCGTCTGCAGCCGCAGCCCGCACGCTGCTCTTGGTTCCTAGACACCGCCTGGGCTACGGCCGGCAGCACACCCTTCCTGCCTCCAGGGACCTGCCCCCGGGCCGCCTCCAGGAGCACAGCTCCCGGGCACCCGCTGCCTGGCTCCCCGCACCCCCTGCAGGCCTTGGCCCCGCCCCCAAAGTGGACCTTTTTTTTTTTTTTAACCCTCACTGGAGGACGTTTTAAAATTGCTTTTTAGAGAAAGAGAGAGAAAAACATCAATGTGAGACACATTGATCGGCCGCCTTGTCCTAGGGACCCCGACCTAGGATCGAACCCATAACATTGGGACGCTCCAACCCTCTGAGCCACGTGGGCCAGGGCGGGACCTTCCCCTTTCAGCAGGAGGAGAGCTGCTCAGTTCTCATCACAAGTTCATTTGGACAAGTTCACCATGACAAGGCCTGCTCTCGGAGAAGCTGCCTCCCTGGTGACATCTCCTCTCTGCGTTTGTGCCGCAGCCCTGCGGTCCCCGCCCACCGAGGTCCTCGGAGGGGGAAAGACACGGCCAAGTGCAGCGCCTCACCGCCCCTGCCCGCGTTGGTGCCCGTTCCCGGTCCCGCCTCACCTGCCAGACCCCGTGACCCGTGAGGCTTCCTTGCCAGGAGCTGCGCCGCCTTGTGCGCGTCTCATTCCTGTAAAAATGTCGGTGTCCCAACCGCAGCCCCGGAGCAAGGTCTTTAACCAGCGACGTCCTTGAGCCCCGGGGAAAACAGGAAGGGTCCCAGACTTGGATCCGTCTGGCGAACCGGAGCGCCGAGCGTCCCTGGGCCGCGCGGGAGGCCCCCACGCGCACCTGATGCGTGGGACCCGCTCCAGCGCTCTGCATCTGTCGCGCACAGACTCCCAGGGCGTCCGTGACGTGGGCTGATGCATTGCCCTTCACTGCGGTAGACGCACACAACCCGAAAGGTGCCGTCTTGACCACTTTCACGGATGACGCGCGGCGGCTTTAGGCCCGGCCGTGCCGTGGTGCCAACAGCCCGCGCCAGCCTGAGGGCCTGCTCGCCCTGCCCAACCGGAACCCCAGACCCGAGACCCGGAGAGGGGGAGAGGCCGTGTCCGGTGACGGCTGTCATAGCGCGCGCTGTTTTAACGGCCCCACTTCATCATCGCTTCTTGTCAGGCCTTTGCTGGGCTCCGCTGATACGCTGGACTTTATTGTTAAAGAGAAAGCGCGGTGGACGGCAGGGGTCGGTGCTGCCCGTGGGTTCAGGCACCCACTGGGCGTCCTGGACCATGTCCTCCAAGGGTCAGGGGTCCCCACTGCTCTCAGAAAAATGGTGATCGTTGAAACGTGCTAGGGGAGAGCTGAGTGGGGGGGGGGGACCTGGCTCCAGGAGAAGCGCCAACACTCCCGCGGCCTGCAGAGCAGGGCCGGGCCGGGGCGTCCACGCGGCCGGCTGTCCAGGCGGAGACTGCAGCAGGCGGACGTGAGATCGTCAGGGGCTTGGCTCCTCCGCCTGCTGAGGAAGTAGAGTTTCCCCCTCAGTGTGAGTCTGGCGGGGCAGCCAACGGCCCCGCAGGTTAAAGCGCATTTGGATGAGGAGAGTGCTCCTGGCCTCGTTTCCTGACACGCCAGGCGGGCACAGCCCCGCCGCCACCTCCTCGGGAACAGGCAGTGCCGGGGCTTAATGGCACCCGCCCACACGGCTCGTAAAAGCCGGGTAATTGCCAGAGACGGGGGCTCTTGCACGTCAGCAGTTAATCTGTTCACTGTGTTTGTCGTAGGTGAACGGAGCACTCACACCGGATTACCGAGCAGGGCCCCACAGCCTAACTGGAACTTAAAACCCCGGGGAGTCCCATTCCTTCCGACCGGAGCGGTGGTGGGCCGCGTGTACCCCCGTTTGACGGGCTCTGCCTTCCTAACTGAGGCCCGGTCCTCGCCTCCAGCGCCATCGCAAGCTCAGATGTTGGCGGGCTGAGGGCGTTAATGGGTTCTGTGGCAAAGGTGTTCCACGGTGCGTCCAGGCTGCTGGCCCCACGGCAGACTCAGAGCCACCGCCCCGCAGGGGAGGCTTCCTGTGACCCGAGCACCAGCCCCCAGGCACGTCCGACTTGGAGCCGAGTCGCGGACTTCTCCGGAAAGAAAGCTGCTTGCCAGGACCTACGGGGGCCGGGAAGAAGGCCTTTCGGTTACTGAGTTCCCCCACTCACCTACCTTGTTTAAACAGCACTGTTCCGGAGCTGTGGAGAGCAACGTTGTTCCACGTTTGATAACAAAACACTCATCCCTGGAAAGATGTTGTGCGTAGGCATCGGGGTCAGCCACAGGGAAGCAGCCGGGGCAGGAGGAGACCGCGGGTCCGGCGGGGACGTTCAGGAGGGACAGCCAGCCAGATCCAGTTCCTTGTCTAAACCAGCAGTTCCAGTCCAAGACGCACCTTCCTCAGAAACTGTGACACCTGAGAGCAGTAAACATCTTTAAAAAACCAGTCCATAGCCCAAGGTTCCAAGTTCAGCTGCCTAAGATGACTGAGCCCCAAACATTCCGGTGCCTACCCGGTGAAAATCTTAGCGAGCTCATTTTTAAAAATCTCTTTCTGAGCAGCGGTAGCGGCAGCCTGGGGCTGCAGGTAAGATGCGCACCTGTCGTGTGCAGAGCACACGAAGATGCACCGTTCCTTCACCAGGCAGCCGGCTCACCAATGTGCGCCTGCTGCAGGGTGACTTCCTTCCGAAATGTACATTGATTTCCTTGTTTTAAAAATCCTAGGAACAGAACTACAGAGAGAAAAAAAAATCACACACAACAAGTACCCTGAAGAAACAGCTTGTTCTACTCAGCAGCCTTCCTCCGCACGTTGAGGAGATGCTTAATCTCTCTAAAACGTGGCTGTCCAACCCGATGTCACGTGAAGCCCACAGAACTAGACTTTTGTCATAATCGCGCAGAAGTCTCACCCCCTGGGAGGAGGCTGGACACAGTGAATACTCAGAAAACCCCACGGAACGTATGCGCCGCAGACGGAATTTGAACACGCAAGTTTTACGACCTGTGTGAAGCTCTTCTGTCAAACGGCAGGGCTCCCTGGGCAAAGGCCACCGGGAAGCGCGTGTATTGAAGGGGTTGTGCTGACTGCCGAGTGCGGTGACAGAGCCTGCAGCCCGTGGGGGTGTCAGACCGAGAGACGGGTTAAGAAGGGGCCGGGCTTCGGCCAGGTGGCCTCCGGGGATCTGGCGAAGCATTGTCAGCGGTCGGGGGTGATTGCGTGACTGGGCATCTCAGTAGGCGCTGTCTGGAGTGAGGATGGACTGCGATGAGCTGAAGCTGTGCTGAGTAGCGGAGAAGTGGTCTCTCCTGCTTGCCAAGGTGGGAGAAGTTCTGCGGCTTGGGAATTTTTTTCCTATGTGTTTAGGCATAATTACAAGCTGGTCTTATTTTTGTCCTGACCCGCCATGGTCACAGAGTGACCTTGTCTCGTGCTGTTGTCCTGGAAATTCTTTGCTTTTAAGTATATTTTATTGATTATGCTATTACAATTGTCCCATTTTCCCCCTTTGCCCCCCTCCACCGAGGACCCCCCTTCCCTCCAGCATCCCCCTCCCTTAGTTCATGTCCATGGGTCATGCATATCAGTTCTTCGGCTTCTCCCATTCCTACACTATTCTTCACCTCCCCCTGTCTATTCTGTACCTGCCAATTATGCTTCTTACTCCCTGTACCTCTCCCCACATCCTCCTCCCTCCCCCTCCCTGCTGATAACCCTCCAAATGATGTCCATGTCTATGATTCTGTTCCTGTTCTGGTTGTTTGCTTAGTTTGCTTCTGTTATTTTTTTAGATTCATTTGTTGCTAGTTGTGAGTTTGTTATCATTTTCATGATCATAGTTTTGATCTTCTTTTTCTTAGATAAGTCCCTTTAGCATTCCATACAATAAGGGCTTGGTGATGATGAACTCCTTTAACTTGACCTTATCTGTGAAGCACTGTATCTGCCCTTCCATTCTAAATGACAGCTTTGCTGGATAGAGCAATCTTGGGTGTAGGTCCTTGCCTTTCAAGACTTCAAATACTTCTTTCCAGCCCCTTCTTGCCTGGAAGGTCTCTTCTGAGAAATCAGCTGACAGTCTGATGGGAACCCCTTTGTAAGTAACTCTCTGCTTTCCTCTTGCTGTTTTTAAGATTCCCTCTCTGTCATTAAACTTTGGCATTTTAATTATGATGTATCTTGGTGTGGTCTCCTTTGGGTCCAACATCTTTGGGACTCTCTGTGCTTCCTGATGGATACCTAAGGCTGCACCCCATACGATACGGCTTAACAGGTGTGCTGGGACAGGGAGTCAAAGCCGCTCCACCTAACACACAGAAACAAGCACAGAGAAGGGCCCAGTTAAGGAGAGAAAGAAATAATGGCCCAAATGAAAGAACAGAACAAAACCCCAGAAAAAGAACTAAGCGAAATGGAGATAAGAAACCTGTCAGATGCAGGGCTCAAAACACTGGTGATCAGGACGCTCAGAGAACTCACTGAGTGTGGCCACAAAATAAAGGAAGAGGGGAGGGCTGCACTAAGTGAAATAAAGAAAAATCCACAGGGAACCAACAGTGAAGGGAAGGAAGCTGGAGTTCCAATCAACGATTGGGAACATAAGGAAGAAATAAACAGTCAACAAGAACAGAACGAAGGAACAAGAATTTAAAAAAACAAGGAGAGAATAAGAAGATTCTGGGACATCTCCACACGTGCCAACATCCAAATCCTAGGGATGCCAGAAGATGAAGAACAAGAAATTGAAACCTTATTTGAAAAAATAATGAAAGAAAATTCCCCTAATTTGGTAAAGGAAACAGACCTACGTGTCCTGGAAATGCTTTGTGCAAACCGAACCCCGGGTCAGCCAATGGGGGGCAGCACCAGGCGTGGCCGACAGTGCGCACAGCTCCTGGCTTGCCAAGGGCCTGGTTGGTCTCCCTCGGAATTCTCCAGCATTTAGGTCAGTCTGACTTCCACCCCTGAAGTGTTTGCAGGAGCTACCAAAGTGCAATAATTTCGATGTGCCAACCTCAGCGCACACCTGGAAGGTAATGCTGCCAGACCAGAGGGCTGCGTTTGTCTGCACACATCGAAGCCCAATAAGACACCGAGAGGGGCTGGCAGCAAAGAAAGTAAGGGTTTGTTTCACCCAGTGGCCCTCGCCCGGAGACGGCGAGCTGGTGCTCCAAGACCTTACTGCCGATGGCTTCCAGGGGACCGTTCCGCAGGGGAAGTCACCGTCCCGCTGCAGTCAGGGCCGTGGTCTCCGCTGCAGGGTCGCACTACCTGTGGGGTAACTGATTGATGCATCCGGTCCTGAATCAGCCTCGGCCTCGTGTCCTCTGGTCCCTCTGCCTTTCTGCATGGGAGGGGGCGGGGCTGAGCCCGGGGCGGGGCAAGGCCCGTCTGAATGAGAAGGAAGGAGAGGAGGTGTTTAAAAAATGAACTTGCAAGGCAAATACCATATGATCTCACCTTTAACAGGACCCTAATCAACAGAACAAATAAACAAGCATAACATAACCAGAGACACTGAAATTGAGAACAGGCTGACAGTCACCAGAGAGGGGAGGGGCGGGAGTTTCAGGGGAAAAGGGGAAGGGTTTGGAGCAACAAGTATGAAACAATGGACAAAAACTGGGGGGGTGGAAATGGGAGGGAGGTGGGGAGGGCTGGGGCGGTGGCCTGGGATGGGAGTAGAAGACAGAAAACTGTACAAGAACAACAATTAAAATAAAATAAGGGAATGAACTTGCCGCCACGGTTACAATAATTGACTAAAATTTTGAAATTAAAAGAAAAGCCTGAAAGAATAAGCACCAACATTTTTTAAGTGGTGAATTTAAGGTGATATAGTGGGACTATGAGATTTTTACCTTCTTCTTCTGGGGGTTTTCTCTGTGTCCTAATACAAATTTTTTTTGGTGTGTGGAATGTTTTGAGAAGGTGTTGCGTGTCCAAAGTACTCAGCGTTTTTAAATGAATAATTCCCCGATAGTGATTAATAAGCAGAATGAGTTTTTCCAGCATGCGAATGATTTTAGGTGGAAAAACAGCTAAAATGAAAGATGAGATTTCCAGGCCCAGTCCCTGTGAGCCAGGGTGTGTCAGTGTAACCGTCGGGGGGCAGGGGGGGGTCCCTGCAGATACACGGTTGTGAGGAGTAGGAGCTGGAAACCAGGGGAAAGGAAGCACCCAGATTTCCGACCGCGCCTTCGGGCCCTGTGCTCCCCGCTCAGGAGCGTGTCTCCGGCCTTGGTTTCCGACCGCTTTGTCCCGGCTGCGGCTGGGCCCGCTCCCTCTGACAGCCTGGGTTTCGGAGAGCTGCACTTTGTCCTCAGGCAGCAGGGAAGAGAGCTCCCGGCGCAGATTCATAACCAGCGACTTCCCGCTCCGATGAGCAATGTGATGCTTCCAAATTAGCTGCCCCGGGGGGCCGTCAGTTCTCATTTCCGAGGCTATAATAATAAAAACCATGTGGTCAGTGCGGATACACGTGGAAGGAAAAAGTGAAGGTAAATCTCCAATAGTCTCTCCTTACTTATTGATGCAGCAAACACTGACCGAGGGTGCGCTCTGCACCCGGCCTCAGGCCGGCCGCTGGAGGCGGGTCCTGGTCGGACGGACATGGGCACAGGCAGACTCCCGGGCTGTCTGGGTCACTTTGCTCTTGCCGCTGTTAAAGTCCCACAATTTTAGCGGCTTAAGGCAACGTGCATTAATTCCCTGAAGAGCTCTAGAAAAGTCCAAGATGGGGCACACTGAGGCAAAACCCAGAAGCAAGGCGGCCGGTCCAGGTGGGAAGCGTCCCCCTGTCTGTCCCGGCACAGCCTGCCTCCTTCCCGGCCAGCAGTGGCCCCGAGCGCCCCTTTCACATCGACGCCTCCAGCAGGCCCTCCTGCCGCCTTTTCCACTGTCCTCCCTTCTGGCCACACCGGCTTCGTTTCCTACACCTGGGAGTTTGCACGAACTCCTGCTTCTCCTGAACTACCCGTCCCCTGACGGGTGCTTCCGCTGGGAGAGCCCTCCAGCTCCGCCGTCCGTCCTTCCATCCCGACCCAGGCCGCCGGTCCGTCCTCTGCCCTCCCTCAGCTTTCCCCACAAACCTGCCACAGCCCCGCCTCACCCCGTGGGCCCATCTTTCTTCCCCGGAAGGTCACCAGACTATAAGCTCTTTGACAGAGAGGCTGACTTATGTCACCCTCCCCGGGGGCCGGCACGCCGCAGCTGACAGGATGGAGCAGGTGGTCGAAGAATGATTGTGGTGATTAAATAAACTCAGGTTGCTCCCGGAGGGCTGAGACACGGACAGATAGCTTTCGCATTGTCCTGACCCTGGGAATAAAGTCTCATCATGTACACAGTGTTACAGAAACTCAGAAAGAAAGAAATGAGCGTTTTCTTATGAGCACACAATGACATGCCGTGATATTTCTTCGGTAGAGACACCGTTACATACACAGAGGAACTGGAAAAATGAAAGCCGACTCTTGCTCCTCGGAATCTACAGTGAGTTCAGAGGGGCAAGACCAGGAAATTCTGCGTAACTAAGGATGTAACTAATGCAAGGAAGCAATTTGCAGAACCGAAGCCCCGAGATGGACGATCTTACGAAGCTAAGCTCGCCTAAGCAAACGTGACTTTCTTCAGGAGGTGAGACTAGCTTCTCATGTCAAAGAGACAGTGTTTGCACAGCGTGGAGGAAAAGCAGATGGCTCTCCAGACGGGCCAAGTCCAAGGGAAGGCTGCGGGAAGCCAGGGCGTTCGGGGCCCAGCCCGCGTGGTGGGCGGCCACGGGGAACAATCAGGCCCCCGCGGGCCAGGCCGGATCAAGGAGGCTTTTTAAAGTTACCAACAGCTTCCTGAGGTGTGAGATTTTTATAGTAACTGACGCAAATGATAGATTGATGAAAAGGGGGCACAAAAGAGAAAAAGGAACATCGGCCGATTAAGTGTTGACCATTATAATTTTCAGCACAACAGCCGCCTCGGGAGTGACAGCAATTCAGCCCACGAAGAACAGGCGCCACTGATCCGACGCAGCCCGGCCCACGCGGACCCCCGAGGCAGGCGCTTGCACTGGGCCGTTCCGCTAGGCAACACCGCAGGGCACAGGTTCCTTTTCCCATTTTATCATAATGGCTTATTCTGCGGACTGGGAATTCAAACTGAGCAACAATTTCACAGCCGGAGTTGGCGTGTGGGCTGCATAAAGTTGCAGAACCAACTTCACAAAGATGGAAAAACTCTCTCCTGCTACCTCGTTGTAATTTTTAACTAAGACGATAGTTGAAAGCATCAGTTGCTTAGATTACTTTTCTGCCTCATAAAAATCTATTTATCGTCGACTCATTGTTTACATTGTATTACTTGCTCATAGTTATTGTACCAAAAAAAAATAAGTAGTGAAATTTGACCGTCTGTTTTTACCCCAAGATGGACATTTACAACAGTAACCGCGTTGAGTGAGGTCTTGAGATAGGAATGATTTACAGTTAAACACACGGTTCGCTGTTTTCTACCCTCAATTAATAACGTATGTGCTGGTCGCCATTTTAGTTTCCTTGGGATTAGCAGTGTGAATGGTGTCAAATATGTCACATTATAGCTCAGCATTACTGTTCCATGTACCCCTGGCATTCACTGGCAAGTCGTCTCTGCCCCTCCAATCTACTTTGCGCTGCTTCGCCGTGTCCAGAGCTGTGGACATCATCCCAAAGTGGTATCTGAAAGCAGAGAGAACCTGGAAAAACCGCAGTTTCCCATTGGAAAGGTCACGCGGGTCGCAGCGGGAGGACGAGTCAGAAGGGCAAGGGAAGGGCTTCCAAGGCAGAGACTGGTTATCATACAAACGGTCAGAGCGGGAGCAGGGCGCGTGGGAATAGAGTGCACAGGTCGGAGAGCGTTTATGGGGTGAGTGCGACTTGTCTTCGGATGGACGGAATCGACAGACGTATGAAATGACCGTAACAGTAAGTGTATAGAAAGATGCCCACATCTCATCACTGCTGAAATGTGAATGGAAATCACAGGGAAGATGATGTGTCACAGGCTGCACCCTCCAAACCCACATAATCTTACTAACCAACGTCACCCCAACAAAAAGGACAGCGGGCTATCACCTCACCCGTGGCAGAGTGGCTGCTTTTAAAATTCTAGAACAGCAAGTCCTGGGAAGAGTGTGAGGGACAGGGACCCTCCCCTACTGCTGAGGGGAGTGTAAGTCGGTGCAGCCCCTGTGGAAACAGCATGGAGGTGCCTCGGAAATTTAAGAAGAACGACCACCTGAGAGCTACCTGAGACGAGGTCCTAGGACTAGGAACTTAAAGAAGCAGCCACACCGGGACTGGTGGGAGGGACAGATGAGGAGCCAGCTGGTCTCACACCCACGTGCAGCAGATAAAAACCGGGAGGGACAGCTCAGCTGCACAGGTCCCCCTGAGGAGCGAGGGGTCCCAGCCCCACAGCAGGCTCCCCAACCCGCCCAAGGTTCCAGGGCGGGAGGAGAGGCCCCCTAACCCCTGGCTGTGAGAGCCAGTGCAGATGGAGGCTGAGTGAGCCGGAGGCTGGAGTCCCAGGCAGTTTCTCTTAAAGAGCCTGTGCACGGGGACTCGCTCGGTCTCACCCCCTCTGAGCTCCAGCACTGGGGCAGCAGCTCGAAAGGCACCAGGGACACAGGGAGGACGTGAGGCTTCAGGCATGAAGGCAAGAGCTGGGGGGCAGCTTTCTCCCAGACGGACGAGCTGGCAGAGGCCACCGCTCCTTTGCTGGGCCCCACCCCACCACCAGAGCACGCAGGTGCAGGCGGAAGCCATGCCTGCGTCTCCACCAGCCAGGCTCGCAGGGGAGGCTGTGCCGCCGGACCCACAGAACACCTGCTGCATGAAGCCACTCTACGGAGGCCGGGAGATGTGGCAGCTCCCCTTAACACACAGAAACAAACACAGGGAGGCTGCCCAAATGAGGAGACAAAGAAACATGTCCCAAGTGAAAGAACAGATCAAAACTCCAGAAAAGTAACTGAACAAAAGGGAGACAAACAACCTACTAGGTGCAGAATTCAAAACACTGGTTACAAGGACACTCAAGGAGCTTAGAGAGAACTTCAACAACCCAAGAGAGGACATAGAAACAAACAACAAAAACCTTGGAAACCATAAAAAAAGAACCAGTCGGAAATGAAGGACACACTAACCGAAACGAAGAATATCTTCCAGGAAATCAACAGTAGAGCAGATGAAGCAGAGAATCAGATTGGTGATTTGGGACATAAGGAAGCAAAAAAAAAAAAAAAAAAAAAAAAAAAAAAAAAAAAAAAAAAAAAAAAAAAAAAAAAAAAAAAAAAAAAAAAAAAAAAAAAAAAACACCCAATAAGAACAGCAAAAAGAAAAAATAAAAAAAAAACTGGAGATAGTTTAAGAAGTCTCTGGGACAACTTCAAGCATAACAAAATTCACGTCATGGGGGTGCGGGAAGGAGGAGAGAGAGCAGGGAATTAAAAACCTGCCTGAAAACATAATGACAGGAAACTTCCCCAACCTGGTGAAGGAAATGAACACTCAAGTCCAGGAAGTGCAGAGAGTCCCAAACAAGATGGACCCAAAGAGGGCGACACCAAGATGCATCATATTAAAATGCCAAAGGTTAAAGACAAAGAGAATATTAAAAGCACCAAGAGCAAAGCAGTTAGTTACCTACAAGGGAGATCCCATAAGACTGTCAGCTGACTTCTCAACAGAAACTCTGCACCCCAGAAAGAGCAACAAGAAGTATTCACAGTGATGAAAAGTGGGGACCTGCAGCCAAGATTACGCTACCCAGCAAAGCTGTCATGTAGGATCCAAGGACAGAAAAAGAGCTTCCCAGACAAGGGAAAGCCAAAGGAATTCGTCACCACCAAACCACATTACATGAAGTGTTAAAGGGTCTTCTTTAAGAAGAAGAATTTGTAAAAAGATCAAAGATATAAACAATAAAATGGCAATAAATACATATCTACCAACAAATGAATCTAAAAAACAAAATAAACAAACAAGCAGAACAGAAGCAGACTGACGGACACAGAGAACATTCTGACGGTTGCCGGACGGGAGGGGCACCTGGGGCCTGGGTGAGAAAGGTGAAGGGATGAGGAGGCACCAATGGGCGGTCACAGAACAGTCATGGGACGTAAGTACAGCGCAGGGAACACGGTCGGTGACAGTGTGATGAGTACGTGCGGTGCCGGGCGGGTGCGAGATTCATCGGGATGAGCCTCAGTAAGTGACACAAATGTCTCATCACTGGGGTGTACACCTGAAACTAATATAATAATTTATGTTAACTCTAATTGAAATATAAAAATGACTTACATGGAAAGAAAATAAAAAATAGAACAACCATGAAAAGAGGTTTTCAAAGGCAAATCCGCACCCTATATTCACTGCAACTTTATTCCCAGTAGCAAGTTATGGATATAATCTGCACATCCATCTACAGGTGAATGGATAAAGAAGACCATATAGCCCTGGCTGGTGTGGCTCAGTGGACTGAACGCCAGCCTGCAGACCAAAAGTTTGCCGGTTCGATTCCCAGTCAGGGCACAGGCCCGGGTTGCGGGCCAGGTCCCCAGTTGAGGGGGTGTGCGAAAGGGAACTGAGCGATGTTTCTCTTGCACATCAGTGTTTCTCTCCCTCTCTTTCTCCCCACCCCTTAAAAATAAATAAATAAAATACTTTTTCTTATATATGTGTACATAGTAGAAAAAATTGAGCTCACAGAAAGTAGAATGATGGTGACCAGGAACTGGGAGGGAGGGAGGAAAACTGGGGCGATCTGGTAAAAGAAGAAACACACACTTCCAGCTGTAAGGCACGTTTCGGGATCTAATGTCGAACATGAGGACCACGGACGACAGCGTGTGTTAGGCATCGCGAGTTGCCGATGGGGTGAGCCCTGAGTGTTATCGCCACAAAAGAAACCTGGGAATCGTGGGAAGGGATGAAGGCGCTAAGCAACCGCACTGTGGCGATTGTTCCGCACCGCGTTTGTGTCTCAAGCCATCCTGTTGTACTCCTCACACTTACGCAGGTTTACACCATGCCTCAAAGAACCTGGAAGCATAAGCGACGTCTAAGGCCATCCACACGGCAGCGTTTCGAGGGCGGAGCTTGCTGTAAAATAATCGTACAAAGTAAGCACTCCAGGACCCGCGTGTATGGTTTAGAAAACAACCAGTGTTCAAACGAAGAGAAACAAATGACAAAGTTGAGACGCTGCTGACATCGGTCTCGGACTACAAAAGAAATTTCAGTGTTCCATTTTTTTAACGTCTATGAATGAAAACGTAAACAGACAAAAATTTCCCTCAGTCTATGGATTGCATTATAACCACATCGTTGATTTACTTCTTCTTTTTTTTGCATCGTTAAGTTAATATACAAATTTCTTGTCTGGGAAGCTCTTTATTGCTCTTCGGTTCTAATAGTAAATATATAGAGAAGATAAAATATGTGTTAACTATCAAGCATGATATAAGGAGAATTTACAGCAGGCTCATCTAAGTTATGTTCATCTGAAAGAGAAAACAAGAATGCGTTCTCCCAGGACAGGAAGACTATGTAATGGAAATGTGCCAGAAGTCTTCAGCATTCCCACGAACCGGCCGTGCGCCGCAGCAGCGGGCAGAGAAATGCAAAGGGCTCACCGCCGACTTGCCTTCTAAGGGATTTCAGGCCTGAGAGCAGCAGGCAGATCAAATGCAACCTGAAGGTTCCAAGAAGCATGGGCCCTATGCCTTCGTGAGCAGACTCTGGGCCAGGCACGTTCCAGTCCTCCCACGGGTGTTGGAGGCGCTCTCCGTGGTGTGCCCAGCGCCAGCGAGACCTGGGCACTGTCACAACTACGTGTGAGACGCTTTGGCAAAGGAGTCACGGGTTTCGGAAGTGCATCGCCCATTCCGTCCGCACCTCCGTGCGAGTCGGGGGTGGGGGGGCAGCCGCACGGTTCCCACGTTGCTCCTGCGTGTCACGTGGGGACTACACAGCACAGGGTCCCCCCTGACGCCTCTCCCTCCGGCTGACAGCAGTGATAGCCAGTCCCCCCCTTTCCGAGGTGGGGGGTGGGGGGAGGCCTCCGGGAAGCGGCCGAGGCTGCGCTCCTGCAGGAGTGGACGTTACAGGCGTCGTCTCTACCAGCCCCACTTCATCAGCGGCCCAGGGAGGTCAGCAGGCGTGCATTACAGCAGGGAAGCTGTACAGTGTGCGTGTACGCGTGTATTCCACGCCACTCACGATGTTTTTTTTATCACGTCTGTACTGCTTCGCTCTGCGGGGCGAGGGGGTGGCAACACTTTGCATGTGAGTCCTGACCTAAATCAGGCTTCTTTGGTGCCCTGTGCACTATGTCCTTACGACTTTTGTGTTTGGCTGTTACAAATATTCCATAAAATTTAATGTGCTTCAGTTGCCTTTTTTTTTTTATTATTATTATTGTTGACCCTGTTGCAGTAGCAGATTTAGGACCGCGAGTTCAGCACAGGGCACTGACGTTCCTGGGTCTCAGAACTGGATTCGGAGGCGCGCGCGGGGTGGAGAACAAAGGAGGCGGAATCCCTGGGGGCAGAGCGCCCTCTGGTGGGCGAAGGGAAGCAGAGGCGCAGGACAAAGCACCTGCCCCCGCCGATCCCAGGACGCTGGGAAGGAGACAAAGGCAGGCAGGGCAGCGGGGCTACAGTGTCATTTCTTCACCTTCAGCCGCCCGTCTGCCGCCGGTTCGTGGGTGAGGACGAGGTCCCCAGGTCGCCAGGGAGGTTCCAGGTTAGCCACAGACTGCGCTGCCACCAAGTCTCTCAGCAGGAGAAACGTGGGACCCTCCGCGTCTCACGCCTTGTTTCATTCCTTGTCTTGCCTTTCATTCCCCGGTCCTGGCGTCATGCAACTTTCCTTTGGTGGCAGGACATGGGCCACAGTCCAGTGTCGAACTTTAGATGCCGAGGAAGGGAGG
>PVKU01012229.1:0-36988 GCA_004027475.1 Anoura caudifer | reverse complement strand
GTTTCTCCTAAGAGCTCTGGAACTCAACAGGTCAGGGTTTCAATGGCAGCTCCACAAAGGAAGTAACTGTGCGGTTTTGGGAGACCACATGCCCCTCTTCCACCCCAATTTCCCCAGTGGAAACCCAGCTTTATAACGTAGGACTCCCAGGGCCATTGTGAGGTAGTCTTAGAGACAAGGGTGTATGTAATGTTTCTAGCGGAGTGTCAGTAACATAACTGGTTCCCAACTCTTAACTCCCTTCTCCTCCCTTGGGCACATAAGGCCTTTCAGGACAAACAGAAATGAAGAAATGTCCGTAGTGCTTGGGAAGGATCTGCTATGCTGAGGGTCTCAGCTTCTCAGACCCATCTCATCCTTCAGGAGGCCAATTCCGAGCTCCACCCATCCTCTATGTGGTTTTGCTCTAAAGAGACTCTTCTCCCAGCTTACTCTAACATCCCCCAAGGAAACACAGCCTTCAAAACACAGACTTTCCAATTTCCCTAGTAAAATGAATGAAAAACTCTTTGAAGGGAATAAAGTGATTTTTTTTTCTGTTCCACTTGTTTACTTTTACATAAGCTCCCAAGATGACTTATACATGTTGGCTGTTAATCACACCATCTGTTCAAACAGTACTTCAGTAAATGATTTGAATCATACTTTTCCTCTAAAAGAATCTTTTTAAGGACAGTGTTTATGTCTCTGTTATCCTTCATTTGGCAACATAGCATGAGCTATTTTAACAATGCTATCATTGTAAACACATATTGAATTCTCCATTGCTTAACTGTGCAGAAAACAGGGTAACGTTTCTGCATTTGTTCTACTCTCTGGGCTTGTAGTTGGAGTGGGAGTGTAGCCAGACATAGATTCTATATTTTCTAAAAAGAAAGAAAATAAAGGTAAGAAGTCACAAATATCAATTCTGAAATTTTAAATTTAGTTTGAAATGTATTTTTTTTTTGCTTATTTTTATTTTTAATTGAATTTATTGTGGTGACACTGGTTAATAAAATTATATAGGTTTCAGGTGTACAATTTTATAATACATCATCTGTATATTGTATGGTGTGTTAACCAACCCAATCAAGTCCTCTTCCATCACCATTTATACCACATGTATCCTATTTTACCCCCACTCCCTCTCTCTGATAATCACCCTATTGATGTCTGTGTCTATGAGATTTTTTTAATTAATCCTTCACCTTTTTCACCCAGCCCTGTGATTCCCTTCCCCTCTGACAGCTGTAAGTCTGTTCTCTATCTATGGGTCTGTTTCTATATTGTTTGCTACTTTATTTTGTTCATTAGATTCCACATAAGAATAAAATCATGTGTTACTTGTCTTTCTCTAACTGGCTTATTTCACTTAGCATCATGTTCTCCAATCTATCCGTGCTGTCACAAAGGGTAAGATTTCCTTCTTTTTGTGGCCAAGTAATATTTCATTGTGTAAATGTATGACGGCTTTTATTCTTGACTTTAATTAGCTTCATATATGAGACCATTCAGGCCAAGCAAAGTGAACAGCATCTTTAGTGGTTAGGATGGGTCAGCTATGGTGAGAAGTCTAGCTGCTCAGATATATCTCATCTCTCAGGAGGCAAAGCTGCCACTGGTTTAGAGGGACACCAGGGTAGAAGGGCCTAGGCCTCAGAAATTCTTGGCCAAAGGCCTGGGTGATATCTGACTTAGAGAGGAGGTGAAATGGCTCTTGGTGCTTTTGGGAAATAAAGAGGCCCTTGAGTTAGTAGAAAATGAGTGTGTAGAGTTAGGCTACTTATTGTTGCAACCTCTTATGTGGATCTCTAAAGGCCTCATTTCCATGGGAGTGTCTGGAACAGTTCACACAGTGGCATAGGTATGCACTAATGTTGCCCCATATGGATGCCATCATTTCCTTTTTGTTAATACCTGAATCCACATGGAAACATTGCTACATTGTACAGTCATGTGCAAAGTATAAGGGATGTACAAAGTACACATGTGTAAACTTGTATGTGGGGACACTGATGAAGAAGGGATGTATTCTCTAGGCCTAGTAATAAAGGATATTAGAAGAAGGCTCATATTAGAGGAGATTTTTCTTTCTGAGTTTCTATGGTTGGATAGTTCACTAGATAAGAATGCATACATTTGCAGAAACCACATTAATCCTATATACAGAGATGGAAATGAGTGAAGTATTTATAAAAGTGGTTAGAAGTTTGGATGGTTAGAATAGCAAGAGTCAGGACACCCCTGTGGGATGAGTTAAAATCTTAGAAGGTTTTAAATATCACACTTAAGAGTTGACCTTTTTTATCTTGACATGACTGGACATCATTGAGGATTTTTAAACAAGAGAGTGACATTCCTTGACATATCTCTGAAAGATGAATTATACCATAGTTTGGGGCCTAGATTGGAGTGGATTGCTAAAGAGATTATGTCTTGCATTATTGCAAGAGACAAAGCAAATAATGATGACTGCTATAGTTAAGGGAGATTCAGTAGATGGACTTGAGATTTTTCACAGAAGTAGAATAGGCAAGGCTTAAAAGATGATTGGAGGTTGTAATGAATGAGGACAAGGATTAGAAGATGTCTTTCAAGTGGATGATACCATTCAATAATATTCAGAGCATAAAAAGAAGGGGAGATTTTAGGGGAAAGATGAAGTTTTCTGTTTGGGAATGTATTGATCTGGGTTGCTAGATCTGGGAACTTTGAGGTAGATACATATCCATGCTCTGTGAATATATGTGACTGAAGCTCAGAAAATATATCTGAGCTGTAAATAGAATTTTTGCAGTTATTGTTCTAAGAATCATTTGTGCTGGTGTTTGTGAGTTTGAACTTGCTCCAACCAACTTCTGCTCAGGTTGTCTTGAAGAAGCCATATTTCACCCATGCCATGGTGTGTTCTTTCCCCTCATGGTTTGGGGTGAAAAATGAAATCAATCATGCATCAATAGTCACCAAGTATACAATGAATAATAATAAATTGGTTTGTAGCCGTTAAAGGAAAGAACATTGTGAATAGGGCTGAAAATTCTGTAGATATCTATGTCCCTCTACATATATAAAAAAGTATCATTAGTGAGGCATATTGAGTACTGGACCATTGTGGTGCATGACTTAGTAACCTTCAAAGAGTTACAGCAAACCAGCAGTGACCATGTATCAGTCAGAATCAGTTTCAGCTTCAAGGGAAAGAAAACTTAATACATAGTTGTTTGAATATGATGGATAATATTTCTGTACCTCACATAGTAGTTAACTAAAAATGAGAAGTCCAGAACAGCTATAATAGTTCTACAGTATTCAGGGGCTCACATTCCTTTCAACTAACCATTCTGCCCTCATTATCACAGAGCAAGAAATTTGGTACAGCTGTAGAATCACATTTATATTCTAAATATCAGGATGGAGGAAGAGAAAAATGGGGGGGCTCATTTGTTTCTTTTTAGGATCTTCTAGAAATTTCCCATGACATTTTTACTTGTAGTTCATTGATCATAATTCAGTCACCTGGACACATGTTGCTTCAAGAGAAATTGGGAAATAGTTTTTGTTTTGTTTTGTTTTTAGCTAGATGTGTTGCCACTTGAATAAAATTAAGTGATTTATTACCAAGGAAGAAAGATTGTGAGAATAGATGGTGAGGTAGATACCTAGCAATCTCTGTCACAGAAATCTCAATTTGGACCAATTTAATATGAAGAAGAGCTGATAGTCCCACCTAGAAGACTCATGGGAACATTTCTAGTATGACAAACAGAACATGATAATTTAAGAGGAGTTGTCCAGGCAAACACTTGACGTCAAAGTGATTCAACATGAGTTATCAGGTATAGCCTCAAGGCACTTACAGAAGAATAAAGGAAAATGTAAGAATGAGTAGCACTTTTTGCATCAGATGGGCACTAGACTTATTGGGTGACCATTTTGCAAGTTCTATCAGTGTTTAGTCATTAGATTGTCCACCCAAAACTAATAAAATATTATCTGACAATCATAATTGAAAATTAAAGTATTTAGCAAGTAAAAAGTGAGAATAAGTAATATTTATAAAAACCATTCAAGTTTTGTAAACTAGGGAGTTTCATCAGGAGGTAGAAGGGCCCCAGTGACAGTATTCCATCTTAGGGATAGGATAGTGGTGATGATAATAAAAGACATTGACAAAAGTACAGCAAGTTCTGTGTCCTGGAAGGAGTAGGCTACTAAGCAAATGTCCAAGTCAGAGACTTAAGTTCAGAACTGAGACACAAAGTAAGAGGGAAATACAAAAACAAAACATAAAAACAAGATTGATTGTTGAATCCCCAAGTGGGTCCTAGGAAAGTATTTCCCAAAATTTTGGATTTCATATGAGTACATAATTTTTAACTGAGCTTGCCATAGTGTTGTCAACTTATTATTTAGTAAGCAAGGATATATTAAAAACAAAACAATTAATTACCCACAATTTATAAACCTTATTATCTCATTATAAGACTACTTCAAGGTAAAAAATAAAACAAATTTAGGCAAGGAACAGTCATTGTTCAAAATTCAAAATGTACAGAAATATAGCTAATAAAAGGCTCCCACTTACCCCTGACCCTTCATCACTCAGTTTCCCTCTCTGAAGGCAGCCACTGTTAACTCTTCCTTGGACATCATTCCAGACATATTCTATGTGCCAATAGGCAAATACATGTGATTGTAGAGCATTCTATCTTTACATATTTTTCTAAAAAAGATATCTTGAAAAGTATTTCGTGTCAGTACATAAAGAGCTTTCTGATTCTTATGTCTGCTTAATAGTCCATTGTACAAACTTACCAATTTGTTTAACAGTTGCCTATTCATGGGCATTTCGATTATTTCTAACCTTTTGTTGTTACAAACAATGCTTCAGTAAATTAGCTTAGACAACTCGTTGATATTGATTTTAACTATGAACAACTCAGCACTTTACTTTCATTTCATTTCAACATAAATTGGTAAACACTTTACCAGCACCAGCACAATTTTATGTACTGGTCTTTGAGAAATATTTTTCTATAGTTCTCCAATCCTTGAAGTCATTTAGGCTTGAGAAGTGGACCCTTTGTTTTTGGTTATCAGGAACCTCCTTGATTAAAAAAAGTAGTCTATCAAAAAAAGTGGTCTATCTCACCAGGCAGAACCTGAGTTTTTGTTTTCAATTGCTTTTTAAAATACTGTTTTCCTGTGTTGAAATATTTTCCCATTCTGGCTTTCCTATTGTCATTTGTAACTAGCCACTACCATAATGTACAGAGAATTGATGGCTAGACACAGGCTAATTAAAGATGAGAGATGTAGCAATGAAAGGATGAGGATTAAAACCTCAACCTAGGTACATACCCTGGTCAGAAATCAAACCCACAACATTTTGGTGTATAGAATAATGCTTCAACTGAATGAGCCACAATATTTTGAATAATACTCAAGCATTTGGGTGGCTCTGACACAGGGAGAAAAGACCATCCTCAAGTATTGGGATATATTACAAAGCTCTTTTGTACATCTTGGCTTCATATGTACTTTATTTCAACTGTCACTATGATGATCAACTGTGGGTTCCAAATACTTCGTGCAGGTGCAATCTGACAATACCTCAGTTCAGGTCCCCATTGCATGCCTCTGAACTCTTAGGCTGATATTTATTAGTGAATACTACTATAAGAACATCCTTCATATCTACAAACTGTAGGAATGAAGAACTGGGGGAATATGTGAACTTTTGTTAATTGGAAGATAGAAGATGGTGGCTAAATTCACACCCCTGTTTCCACCCATGACTGGGATTGAGTTTATACAACTTCTTTAAAAAATTTTAACATAATTAAACAAAGCGTCTTACTTAGTTGAGGTCAGCTCAATAAGACATCTTTGAATTCACTTTCCCTGCTTCCTTGATTTATATCCATCTCTCTCATTCTTATTCCCTGGAATGTTATGCCCAATACAACAACTATATGTAATGACTCTGTCTCAAATCCAAATAGTGATATAAGATAAGATTTTGTACACAAGACATAGTTTGGGAAAGCATGACTCAAACAAATAGAAGATACAGATCAGCAGTCAGAATCAGGGGTTTAATAATAATGAAAGCTTATCCAGAAATGTAAATGGGGTATGATGATCAGAAACCCATTGTATGTGGCAGTTTAGTGCTCAGTAGTCTAGGCAGGCATCATCACTCAGGAATTTTGACACCAGAATGTTGTACTCCAAGTCAGTTAGGATTCTATTCTCTGGAAGGATGGTGGGAACAGTCCTTGCAAGAATAAAGCTGCTTATGAGTCCTAGAGGGCCTAGATGACTAGGCAGTTGACCATCACCTAAATAACTAGTTGGATAAAAGGTAGTAGAGATGAATTGGGACACAATCAAATATGAAATAAAAGCTATATATCCAGATATTGAATCACAAAAGTATTTAGAGTTTCCTATATACTTCTTGCTTAAGTTCAACATTGAAATTGGGGTGGGGCTCAGTATGTAGACAGGTAGTCAAAGTGATCATTTCTGTGTGGAAAAAGGTATTTTATTTTTTAAAAATTATTTTATTTTGTTCAGTTACGATTGTCTGCATTTCTCCCCCACCCCAGCCAATCCCACCTCCCTCCCTTGCTTCCACCCTTCCCCATGGTTTTGTCCATGTGTCCTTTATAGTAGTTCCTGAAAATCCTTCCCCCCACTGTCCCCTTCCCCCTCCCCTCTGGCTATTAAATTATTCTTAATTTCAATGTCTCTGGATATATTTTGTTTGTGTGTTTCTTTTGTTGATTATATTTCAGTTAAAGGTGCGATCATTTGGTATTTGTCCCTCAGAATGAGGTGATTTAAAGACTGGAAAAAAACACAGAAATTAACAAGAAATAACATAATTCCTACACTTGATGACCCTAGACGCAGGTGGGATGAAATAAGTAATGTAATGCTTAGGCAGATTGTATGTTTCTCAGTTTAGCATTTCACTCTATGACCCATGTAAATTTCTTCTATTTGATAAGAATGCTTGAACATGCTACCAAAATGAATGGTAGTCAGGAGTTTACCTTCCTTTACTTTACGACACAATCTTGGATATATGATGGAAACTACACTGTATTTATAACCGTCACCTGGTTGTAAATTGTACCTTTTAATGAGTTGACTTCTCTGAGCTTCTTTTCTATTCTGAAAATGGGGCTAATACTCTACCTACCTCATAGGTTTGCTGTATATGGAATATGATAATATATGTGAAAACAATTTGAAAACTGCTAAATGTTATGCAAGTCCAAGTTATTAATATAAGAAAAGATCTTCAGTGCTGAGGAGAATAGAGTTTCTTATATAATTTGTCTAAAATTTTGCATATGACAAACATGTAAATATGTTGGCTTTAAGGTGAACAAATTTCATATATTTATAATAGGTTACTGGGCCACTATTTTGTCCTTTCCATCTTAATGCCAAAAAAACGTGGCTTACAAGTGCTGGAAGCAACCTAAGTGCCCATTGGTAAATGAATGGATCAAAAAACTGTGGTACATTTACACAATGGAATTCTATGCAGCAGAAAGAAAGGAGCTCCTACCCTTCACAACAGCATGGATGGAACTGGAGAGCATTATGCTAAGTGAAATAAGCCAGGCAGTGAAAGACAAATACCATGTGATCTCACCATTAACTGGAACCTAATCAAGAAAACGAACAAGCAAGCAAAATATAACCAAAGACACTGAAATTGAGAACAGGCTGACAGTGACCAGAGGGGAGAAGGGAGGGGATAATGGGGGGAAAGGGTGACAGTCTTACATGAACAATTATAAAGGTTACATGGATAATGACAAGAGGGGCATGGAAACAGTGGAGGGAAGAGGGGAGGTATGGGGTGGTGGGGAGAGGTGGGGGGAAAGGCAGAAAACTGTACTTGAACAACTATTTTTTAAAAATGTGGCTTGGAAGCCCCTGTCTGTGTAACAAATGTCTCATTATCCTCTGGGGAAGTCCCAATTTATATGTTATTTTTAAAACAGCCTCATTAAGGACCAAGAGAAGCGCCACTGATTCATTTTATGCAAGCTATAGAGTCCTGAGTGATGTCCAAGTCAGAAATATGTTCTCTGTGAAAAACTTTATTCTTTATTTTTACAGAAAAGCATAAGGATTGTAAAATAAGATGTCTAAATGTTTAAGGACTTCTGTGTGATTCTATGTATGTAAACATTTTCGTGCCCAACCCCATTAATGTTTTACTTGATATCCACATTACCATATCAGTGTTTTCAAGATGAAATTATCCACACACACACTCCTGATAGACAAATGTTTGCTTCACATACTAGCAACATTAGAATCACCTGCAAACTTGCTAAAAATCCAGATTTTTATATTTCAATCCTGACATATTGAATCAAAATGTGTCTTTCATCAAGAGATTCATAAAGTTTGAAAAATAAGGGTCTACATTAATCCACCTTTTTAAATTTTTTATTGTCGTTCAAGAAGAGTTGTCTCCATTTTCACCCCACCACACCCCACCACCCCACACATCCCCACCTCCCACCTTCAAACCTACCCCCTTTGGCTTTGTCTATGTGTCATTTACATATATTCCTTGATGGCCCTTCCCCTATACTCCCCCATTATCCCTCTCCCCCTTCCCCTCTGGTTACTGTCAGTTTGTTCTTTATTACAAAGTCTCTGGTTATATTTTGCTTGCTAGATTGTTTTGTTCACTAGGTTCCACTTATAGGTCAGGTCATATGGTATTTGTCTTTCACTGCTCAGCTTATTTCATGTAGCATAATGCTCTCCAGATCCATCCATGCTGTTGCAAAGAGTAGGAGCTCCTTCTTTCTTTCTGCTGCATAGTATTCCATTGTATAAATGTGCATTTATTTTTCATTCACTCATGAGTGGGGGGCATTTAGGTTGCTTTCAGCACTTGGCTCTTGTAAATTGTGCTGCTATGAACATTGGGGTGCAAAGGTTCTTTTGAATTAGTATTTCAGGATTCTTAGGGTATAATTCCAGCAGTGGTATTTCTGGGTCAAAAAGTAGTTCCATTTTTAGTTTTCTGAGGAAATTTCATACTGTTTTCCACACTGGCTGAACCAGTCTGCAATCCCACCAACAGTGCACTAGGGTTCCCTTTTCTCCACAACCACGCCAGAACTTGTTCTTTGTTGATTTGTTTATGTTGGCAATTCTGATCTGCGTGAGATGCTATCTCATTGTGGCTTTAATTAGCATCTGTCTGATGGCTAGTGATGCTGATCATCCTTTCATATATCTCTGGGCTCTCTACATGTCCTCCTTGCCGAAATGTTTGTTCAAACCCTTTGCCCATTTTTTGATTGAGTTGCTTGTCTTCCTGGAGTGGAGTCCTGTGAATTCTTTATATATTTTGGAGGTCAAAACCTTCTCCAAGGTATTATTTGCAAATATACTTTCTCATAGGGTTAGTTCCCTTTACATTTTATCATTGTTTTCTTTAGCCATGCAGCAGTTTTTCATTTTGATGAAATCACATTTGTTTATTCTTTCATTTATATCCCTTGTTTTAGGAGACATATCATGAAAACACTGATCAGTTGAATGTCTGAGATTTATCTGTCTACATTCTCCTCTATGACTTTTATGATGTTGTGACTTCTTTTTAGGGCTTTTATCAACCTTGAGTTTATTTTTGTGTATGGTGTAAGCTGGTGATCAAGTTTTACATTTTTGCATGTACCTGTCCATATCTGTCAACACCATTTGTTGAAGAGGCTATTTTTACTCCATTTTATGCTTCTGCTTACTTTGTCAAATACTAATTGACGGCAGATTCTTGGGTTTATTTATGGGCTCTCTGTTCTGTTTCATTGATCTATCTGTCTGTTCTTATGACAGTACCAGTCTGTTTTGGTTACAGTGGGCTTGTAATACAGTTTGTTATCAGGTATTGTGATCCCTCCTACTTTGTTCTTCTTTACCAAAATTGCTATGGCTATTCAGGGTCATTTATGGGTCAATATAAATTTTTGAAATATTTGTTCTATTATCTATGAAATATGTCATTGCTGTTTTAATAAGGATTGCATTGAGTCTATAAATTGCTTTGGACAGTATGTGCATTTTCATGATGTTAGTTCTTCCAATCCATCAACACTACATGCTTCCATTTATTTGTGTCTTTCTTAATTTCTTTCTTCAGTGTTGTGTAGTTTCCTGAGTACAGGTCTTTTTCCTCCTTAGTTTGGTTTATTCCTAGGTGCTTTATTTTTCTTGTTGCTGTATCAAATGGGATTTTTTCCTGATTTCTGTTTTTGATATTTCATTGTTGGTGTACAAAAATGCCTTCAATTTCTGAATATTGAATTTGTATCCTGCTCTTTTGCCAAATTCACTTATGTCAAGTAGCTTTTTGGTGGAATCTATAGGATTTTCTATGTACACTATCATGTCATCTGCAAACAATAATAGTTTTGCTTCCTTCTTTCCAATTTGGATGCCTTGTATTTCTTCTTCTTCTCTGATTGCTGTGGCTAGGACTTCGAATACTATGTTGAATAGAAGTGGTGAAAGAGGACATCCTTGTCTTGTCCCTGATCAGAGTGGGAAAGATTTTAGTTTTTGCCTGTTGAGTATGATATTAGTTTTATGTTTCTCATATATGGCCTTTATTATGTTAAGGTATGCTTCCTCTGCTCTGACTTTGCTGAGTGTTTTTTTTTTTTTTATAAACGGGTGCTGTACCTTATCAAACACTTTTACTGCATCTATTATATGATCATGTGATTTTGGTCTTTCCATTTGTTTATGTGATGTATCATGTTCATTGATTTGTGAATATTATACCATCCTGGCATCCCTGAGATGAATCCCACTTGATCATATATATCTTCTTGAGGAATTTTTCCCTTAAGTATTATGAAGTGTCCTTCAGTGCCTCTCTTTATGGCTTTTTTTGGAATCCTTTTTATCTGATATAAATATTGTTGCCCCTGCTTTTTTTCCTGTCTATTTGCTTGGAATATTTTTTTCCAACCCTTCACTTTCAGTCTATGTAGGTTTTTCATTCTGAGGCTGGTCTCTTGTAGGCAGCATATGTGTAGGTCATTTTTTTAATCCATTCAGCTATTCTATGTCTTTTGATTGGAGCATTTAATCCATTAATATTTAAGGTTATTATTGATTGATACTTATTAATTTCCCCCCTTTGTACCTGTGTCCCTCTGTCACTGTTTTTCTTCCTCTTTTTAAAAAATATCTTTGGTATATCTTACAGTGCTGATTTGTTGGATATGTATTCTTTCAGCCTTCTTTTATCTGGCAAACTCCTTATTTTGCCTTCTATTTTAATTGAGAGCTTCACTGGGCAGAGTAGTCTTGGTTTCAGGCCTTTGCTTTTCATTTTTTGGAATATTTCTTGCCATTGTCTCCTGGCTTGTAGTGTTTCTGTTGAAAAATCAGCTGCCAGCTTGATCAGATCTCCTTTGTATGTCACTTCTTGTTTCTCTCTTGCTGCCTTTAAGATTCTCTCTTTGTCTTTAAAACTTGGCATTTTATAATCTGCCTTTTTAAGTTAATCCACTTCAATCATGTTAACTTCTTAGTTCATGTGCCCCATCCTGCATTGCTTTGGGATCATTAAATCAACCCCTGTCTCTTTCCCTGTTTATCTGTCTTTTTTCACAGTATTTGTGTTCCCTCAACTGTCTGAAATTCCACTTTTCCTTATGTATGTTGGTTTAACACACTAACTTGGTGTTCTTGTTGTTTTCAATATATAAGTATATACTGTATATATTGCAGCCCTACCTCTGCTGAACACAATAGCACAGCACTACCCATTCAACTCAGGCAGTACTGTGTAGGCCAGGACAACTTCCTGGGAATTAGAAAATGCAAATTTGGCAGTACCATAAAAGTTCCCTAGATTGAATGAGGTATTTGTATCTGCAGGATCCATGTTCTTAAAGGTAAAACTGTCATGGTAAACAGTCTTTTGACCACAATTGATCCCCTTTTGATTGGATCTGAGATAGGTTTATCATTAATTCAATTTTGTTTTGTGGACAATTGTGATAGAGCAAAGGATTGGTGATACACAAAAAAGAAGGAAACTGAACCAGATACTGAATTCCATAGACCATTATCTTCCCTTTGACCACCTTCATTAAGGTATTTTTCTCATTCCTATTCCTTGGAGTATAAATGAGTGGGTTTAGCATGGGTGTTACCACCCCATGAAACACTGAAATGATCTTATTGTGATTCGGGAGAGATTAAGAGTGTGGGCACATGTACATGAAGATGCCTGTCACACAGTAAATGATGAAAACAATCAAGTTGGAACTAAAATTAGAAAAGGCATTGAGTCTCACCTCTACAGAATGGATCTTCAGGACAGCCATAGCAGTATGGAAATAAGAAAGCACAATAAACCTAAAGGGCAGGAATAGTATTAATACATCATTAGCAAACATCAGGATCTCCTTCACTAGAACATGAGAATGAGAGAGCCTGAAAATTACTCAGAACCACAGGAGGCTACAGCACTTTGGCACAATTGGCAAAAATAGAGTAAAAGATCCAAGTTGGTGGCAGAGTAGATGGAAGTGACTGTAGAAGGTACAGTCACCTCATCTGCTTTCAGTGGTTTATTCAAAATAGTAGTGGAAGTCCTAATCACAGTAATCAGACAAGAAGAAGAAATGAAAGGCATCCGAATTTGAAATAAAAAAGTAAAGCTGTCATATTTGCACATGACATGATACTATATATAGAGAATACTAAAGACTCAACAAAAAATTATTATAATGGATAAATGAATTCAGAAAAGTAGCAGGAAATAAAATAAATATCCAGATATTGGTTGCATTTTACACCAATAATAAACTATAAGAAAGGGTAATTAAAAAAACAATCTCATTTATAATTACATCAATAAAATAAACACCTAGAAATAAAATAAAAATACAAGGAGGTAAAAGACCTGTACTTGGAAAATTATAAGACACTGAAGAAAGGTATTGAAGAGAATACAGATAAATGGAAGCATATACCATAGTCACAGATAGGACAAACTAACCTCATTAAAATGTCCATATTAATCAAGGCAATCTGTAAAGTCAATACAATTCCTATCAAAAAATACCAACGGTGGAGGATCCATGATGGCAGTGAAGTAAATGGAAATTACACTCACCACTTCCCAGGACCAAACTAGAATCAGACACTAAAATATAGATAAATTAACTTGAATAGCCAACTAAAAAGTAGTTGAATAGAAGTCTTATAACTAAGGATTTACAGAATAAGCCACGTTGGGACTGGTAGGAAGGGCAGGGTTGCAAAAAAAAAAAAAAAGGCTGGCCTTGATCCCTTGGGCAGTGGCTGAAATTCTGGAGGGATATCTTAGCTTCAAAGTTTCCCCCTGATAAGTGTGATGCCTCAAACCCCCATGCCAGGCTGCCTAGCCAGAGCACCAGAGCTGGGAATGGACATCCACATAATACCTGGCTGTGAAACCCAGAGGGTGTCTGTTCACTAGGGAAAAACAGGAGTTCACTAGAGACATAGGCACATTCTTAAAGGGCAACACACAAAATCTCTTTTGCAACCACTCACCCTGGGCTCTGACAGTGGGAGGACAGAGTGGACTAGAGGTGTTTGAGGAGATACTGGGTTTTGTGGCTCTGGGGAGAGAGCTGAAGGGACAACAATCAAGACTCCTTATCTGAGTCCTTCTCCCACACCTCAGATGCCATCTTTATTAGGTGGAACATTCCCCTATATATGGCACCAGCCTAGGCAAAAGCAATTGCCCCACCCTCTGGATTCCCTATCATCCCACCTTGCAAAAGTCATGCCTTATTGAGCAATCAGCCGCCTGGACCCAGGTATAGAGTTCCAAGTAGACCAGGAGGAGTCAGTGATTGAGTTGTGTGGCTTTGGGACACAGGTCATTTCTCCCACTTTCCCATAAAACTTACTGGTACCTCCCCCTCATAGGAGATCCACTAGCTCCACCCTCTGGACAAACTAAATGGAAATTAAAACCACAGTGAGATATCACCTCACACATTTCAGAATGGCTATCATCAATAAATCAGCAAACAACAAGTGTTGGTGGGAATGTGGAGAAAAGGGAACCCTTGTGAACAGTTGATGAGAATGCAAATTTATGCAGTCACTATGGAAAACAGTGTGGATATTCTTCAAAAACCTAAAAATGGAACTGCCTTATGGCCCAGTGACTCCACTTCTTGGAATTTAAAGAACAACATAAACAAACAAGCAAAATTGAGACAGACTCATAGACACAGAAAATAGACTGATGGTTGTTAGAGGGGAGGAGGATGGGGAGATTTGGTGAAAAGGTGAAGTGATTGAGAAATATGGAAGAGGATGTAAAGAAATGCATAGAAAATACAGCCAATAACATTGTAATAACTACATATGGTGCCAGGTGGATACTGTAAATTGTAAAGCATATAATTGTCTAACCACTATGCTATACACTTGAGACTAATACAAAATTGTGTTGAATGTGAACTGTAATTATTTTTAATATCTAAATGGAAGAATCCACTTAGTTATAGTGATATAAGTAGCTCTTATTTCAGCAGACATCTTTCAAGAGTTCCCTCTGTGCAAGGTAGTCTACTGGGGAAAACAGAGATGACTCAAATATGGCTGCTAAATCCCAGGGCCTATAGACACTAAAGTACATTCTTAGCCTTGCTTCCATTGTATATGGTCTAAAGAACCTCAAGTTAAACAATAAATAAATAAAAGACAACTCGATTTCTTTTCTGTTAAGCTCACTATCATACTTGGGAGCAAAGTGAACTGACCAGACAGAGCATATCATTTGTAGGACCTAGCAAGCACAAAAGTGTTTTGCAATCATACTGTGATGTACATTTTGATCTTCAAGATTCCCCCAAATAAATTCTTCATAGCACTACCTGATTATTTAAATTGCTAGTAGGAAAGAAAGTAAACCAAAGAACTGCCCATCCAGAAGAAAGTTTCTTTTTGAGGAAGACTAGCCCTGGTTCCCTATCACTACCATATTTACTGACCAGAGTCATTACTATAGGGGACATTTGCTGAAATTCTCATTAATCAAGTTAGGGTGAAAATGAACATTATTTAATGAGCTAAAAATAGCATGTGCCTCATCCTCCTTGTTTTCTCTCTCCCTAATTGTATTAGGCAATTTAATTACAAAGCTAGTATATCTCTGTAAATTCTAAAATTGGAAAGTGCTCTTCAACCCTTAGGTTATGAATCTTAAATCACAAGGAAATTATTCAAATTTCCATAATTCCTTCTGGCATTTCAATCATGGCTTCTTTTAACACTATTTAAATATTTTTGGTCTGTAAGTAGAGTATACATTTTTGGCAAACACCAATATTTTTTAGAATTCTCAATATATTAAGAAGGGACATCTCTTCAAATTTTTCCATGGCCGGGAACAATGTTACAGAATTTTGAATACCTCCAGAAGAAATATTATTTTAATGTTTGTATAGGCAAATAAAAACTGCATGCCATAAAATGGCATTTATCTTATTATTGTCATGCTAGAAAATGAATTTTTAATTATTTTTTTGGACATCAACCATTGATGGTAGCTTTATTATAAGCCATCTCTGTGTAAATAAAAGAAAAAGATATTTAACAAGTAGAAATAAATGTGCATGATTCACCAGCACAGTTAACTCAAGATTTTCTAGCCTTATAGCCACACTGATAGGAAGATTTATTACCACAGCTGCTTGTATTAAACTTCTTTTCCTTGCAGTTGAAGGAATCAAATTTCTTCTTGGAGATTAGTCATTTGTGGGGGTGTCGCCAACTGCAAAATGCTTCTGTTATGAATGAGGTGCACTGTGTTGCTGTCCTCCAGCCGTAAGTCAGTGAGTAATTTTCATCTCTTTATGTGTCTTTTCCCGCCTACCATCAGGAACAAATTTTAATGACTTACATAGTCAAACTTTTTTTAGTTGTTACTCAAACATAAAACTTCAGATGGTATTGTTTCTAATAACTTGATAACATCACAAGGAAAGGTAAAATAAAATGACATTTTGACACATTTACAAGGATGAAATCCAAGTTGAAGGAGAGAGCTATAAGAGGTGTGAAAGAAGAAAGGTAATATATCACTGGTGGCTATAATTGTACCAAGCACTGTTCTAGGTTATTCATAAAAATAACCTCATCTAATTCTTTGAACACCCTTGCAAGAGGCTATGCAATTCTCCCATTTCACATATGAGGAAACTGACTTTCTCAAGATTGTGTAGCTTATAAGCAACTGAACCAGGATTCAGGGTTAGATCCAGCTGACTCCCTTGCTTTCTTTCTGTATTTTTAACATTTGGCCTTTTTGTTATCATGAATTACTAAATTATATATAACATTAATATAACTATACAATATTGAGAAATCTGATTCTGTGTCTGAATTTAAAAAAAAAAAAAACCTGAAGTAAAAATAGACTTTAATGGGTCATTGGTTTCAATCTCTACCAAAATCATAGAAAACTGACAGAGGTCTGTGTTTTTCTTTCTAAAAAAAAAAAAAAACACTTTTGGAAACATGTATTCCAAAATTTGTTTGGTTGTTTTTTTCTTATTTTGAAAATGTGTAAACTCCCATTGTGATAACTGGCCATGTGGGGAAGCAGAGACTCATAATTGATTTGCTGTCTTGGTGTGGGTCAGGGATTGTGAATGAGGAGCCCTGATACTTCAAAACAATTAGAAACCGTTGTGAAAGAGAGTAGTGTTGTTAGTGATGAGGTGGATACAGAGTAGAAACAGCTGTTTCCCCTGAGAGAAAGCCACACAGGGTTTTGGTTTGGACTGGTTAATAGGGAGTCACTTTTTAAAAATATATATTTTATTGATTATGCTATTACAGTTCTCCCAATTTTCCCCCTTTCCCTCCTTTGCCCAGTACCCTCCTCCCCTCCAGGAGTTCCCCCCTTAGCTCATGTTCATGGGCCATGCATATAAGTTATTTGACTTCTCTATTTCCTATACTATTCTTAACATCCCCCTCATTTTGTTCCTATCATGTATGCTTCTTAGATAACCCTCCAAATGATGTCCATATCTATGACTCTGTTCCTGTTCTGGTTACTTCATTTTTTTTTTTTTTAGATTCAGTTGTTGATAGTTGTGAATTTGCTGCTGTTTTAATGTTCATAGTTTTAATCTTCTCCTTTTTCTTAAATAATTTCCTTTAACATTTCTTGTAATAATTGCTGGCTTGCACATTCCTCTTCACAATTTCTGGGAACAACTGTCTTCATGAAATCCTTTTATCTAAGACATTCCCAATTACCTTTTCCATTTTCATTTGAAAGTATATGGAGATAGCAGAATCTGCACACAGTAAGTTTCTGTCAACTGAAGATAGATGTCAGAACAATTGAGCAAGGAGTGAGATTTTAGTAAATCCACCAGTTGCTTGGTTTATTTCATGTCATTTTGGCTTGTGTTGTTTTTCCATTGAATTGACTGATTACTTTAGCAGCATACATATTTTCTAATTTACCATGCATAAGTGGTTTTATTATGACATAGAAGAACCAAAAAAGGTTGAAAAGCAAAGAAGTATTTCAAGCATTTATAATTGGATTATTGAGCTTAAACTCAAAATATTACTTATTAATTGGTATACAAAGTTGGCTATCAATCTGCACTTTTGGTGGGGAGATGCAGCATATTTTTGTTCAAGGATAAGGTCAATCATCTAGCTATGCCCCTTAATGAGAATAATAATTGTTTAGCTCAATGTTAATGATTGTCTTACTTGATCAGATGTAAGTACCTCTAATGAGAATCTAACTGTTCAAACAAATTAATCAACCTGATCATATAATATTCTATAGGACAGAAAGCAGAGAGAACCTATGTGTTTATCATTGGATATACTTGAACAGCTAAGCCTAACCCAATGAATCAACTGACACACAATAATTTTATAAAGGTCCAGAACATAAACTCTGACAGGCTATTGAGATGCTGTTTCTCTTATTTCCTCATGTAGGGTAACATTGTGGTTTGTTTTCTTTCCCAGTAATTGAGACACTAAATGAGCAGCATAAAGAGAGACAATGTCTCAGAGGTGATTGAATTCACCCTTGTTGGATTTTCCCAACAGCCTCAAATCCAGGCTACCTTCATCTTGAACTGCTATTTTTCTACCTGGTCGCAATATTTGGGAATGGCCTTTATTATTGTTGTAGTGAGATGGGATTCTTGACTTCATACCCCCATGTATTTTTTATCATTGATTAATTCTTCCTTGATATGTTACTCCACCACCTGGGAGCCATATGTCTTGGTCCAATGCTTCAGAGAATTCCCTCACCATTTCCTGTACCAGCTGTTATGCTAAGATGACCACATCTCTCTTTCTAGGCATGGCAGAGAGTCTCCTCTTTGTTATTATGCTTATGATAGATTTGTTGAAATCTCCAATTACCTGCATTACACCATCATTGTGAACAATAGGGTTTGCATACAGTTGGCTTTCGGAACCTGTCCAGTGCCTTCTTAGTAATAGTCACATCCAGTATTGCAACTCCTGCTTGTTATTATGGATGCAATATCATCAATCATTATACCTGTGAGATCCAGGCCCTGCTGAAGATAGGCTGCTCAGGCACTCATGTCACTCTGATTCTGAGTCTGGTTATCAGTATATTCAAATTGCCCCTGTTTTTCACCTTCATCATTTCCTGCTTCCACATTGCAGTTGCTGTGTGGAAGATTCGTTCTGTGGAGTCCAGGCTCAGAGCTTTCTATACCTGCAGATATCATCTAACTGTAGTCACCATATTTTCTGGAACAGCCATGTACATGTACCTGAGGCCTCAGTCAAAGAAATCTCAGGAGGAAGGCAAATTTTTCTCAATATTTTATGGTGTGGTTACTCTCATGTTAAATCCCCTCATCTACACCCTGAGAAAAAAATGGAAAAGGTGCACTTAGGAAGTTAGCAAAAAGAAATGAAAAATCCTAATAGTTCTTTTTAAAACTCTCCAATGTGTAGGAAAAACAATGACAACTTTGCCCATAAAATTTCAGTTTATGTTTTATTAAAATAAGCATGACCAACAAAAATCTTATGAAACATTCTGTCTATGGTCACCACTAGGCACTCATTAACAAATTTATCATTAATGCTAATGTTTTGTCAAGCTACATTAAGATCTAAAGCCATGAATGTGCCCAAAATTGTCCACAGAGAGAATAATGGTAGTAGTATGTAAAGGTGAATTCTACAGCTAGACTAGCTTATCAGGCAAATGAGCAAATATATTTGTACTTGCCACACACAGTTGATAAAATTCACATATAGTCCAATGGTTATACAACCATATACAGGCTTTATTCCTTGTATCACATTTTTAGGTATCTTCTTCAATTTGAACCTAATGGGCAAAGGGCCCCACGATTCCCACATTTAAATGAGAACATCTCATGGCAAAAATGAATCATTTGTATATAAAGCACTTTACTCTTTAATGAATATTTAAATAAATTATTCTAGTTTGTACTTCTAATTTTTTACTTTAAAGTAGTTTCAATACTATCCATATTAAATATTTTAACCAACATTGTTTCTACAAATGTCAAAATTTTATCACATCAGTTTCTTATAGAAAGATCTAAACTGAAATTGTTCTTGTGCCTTCCCCTATCTCTCTGCCTTCTCTTCCATGATGCGCTTTAGCAATCCTTTGGCCATTTCCACTCTCACTTTTCATACATATTCATGAGCTTTCACATTTCTATTCTACTCAAGAGTCTCCATGGCCATGATTGTGATTTTTTTCTTCTTCCCTGGTTAATAAGATGTCATATGCATTTTTCTATTGTTGTCAGCCAAAATGTATTATACATTTTATATTATGGTTACTTGTTGATTCTTTTTCTCATATTAACTTTGACTAACTCCCTAATTCTTCTGTTCTACCATAGTACATTTAGAAGGCATTGTAGTAATGTCTTCTAAAATTTCCTTTCTTCTCCAACCTTGGGTAGATGGCCATATGATCACAATATTCTCTATCCTTGGCCTGTTTTCTCACTTTCTTAAGGTTTATTAATTCTGAGATATATATTCAGAGTGACCTTTTCTCATAAGCCTTTACTCCATGAGCAAATGGGAGTGTGGGGTCAGGTTAAAGTCTCCATCAGCTCCACATTGCACTTTGTTGGTGGTTCCATGTATATATTTGAAATTATTTAGTTTGTTTTTTTATTGTTGCTCAATTACAGTTGTACTCATTTCTCCCCCATTACTCTCTCCTGCTCTACCCGCCCCTCATCTCCTAATTTAATCCTCCCCCAATTGTCTTTGTCCTAGGGTCCTTTATACATATTCTTTGACTTGACCCTTTCCATTTTTTCTCCTGTGAGCAGTGGAGTCAGAAAGCTTCAGTTCAAATCCACTATTTATTAGCTAAGACATCTTTTGTGAGCTACCAAACTTGTCTGTGTATCAATTTTCCCACCCATAATATAAAGATAATAGTACACTTATTGTGCTGTTGTAATTATTAAACTGATAATTCATATAAAGTTCTTAGAGGAGTTCTTGGCACATAGTATGCAAACAACACATATTAGATATTGTGCCATTTTCTAAAAGCTTCCAAGTACTCCCAACCTTTAGTTTCTAAAGTAAATTTCCTTTATGCATCATCCTCTCCAGAGTGTACAATAAGAAGCCTCACCAACCCAATGTCTAATTTTAGAAACACAGTAATATCATATTTCCCCTTTGGATCTCACTTTTATGACTTTACTCTTAATCTGGTTGACTCCTCCAGTTCCACTGACCTATGCCTGATATATTTTAAGTAGAGACAGCCCCAAACTTAGAAATGAGTTATGTCCAAAAGTTAACTCATAAGTCATCAGCTTGGAACTCAGAGCACGTTTTCCCCACTGAGACAGGGTAGTTACATTCCAAGGGCAGCTCACCAACACCTATTTAGGTCACCATTCTATCACTTATAATATTAAAGGCCCTAGAAGAATTTCTTTAAAGTATGTTTATTGAAAGATAGGTTTTGAGCCTCATCTGTATTCTAAAAACACAGGCACTGGTAGATGGCATTACTGCTAAAAAAATGTACAATGAGAATCTGTGCATCCACCCTCATGCCATGATGGTTGCATAAGGAAATGTGTGCAACATGTAAGAATGGTATTCAGGAATTTCCCTAGAGACTACAGAAGTGATAACTTGCTACTGTGTATGGGTCACACACAATTCAGAAGATGGTGGATCCTCTCTTTATTTCTTTTTATGTTGTTTCTAATGTTCTACTGCTTGTTAACACTACACCTGGGCTCATTCAGTCCACAAACATTTGCTAAGTAATTACTGTATGTTAAGAATACAAATCAAAGCAATTTTCTGCTTTTGAGAGACTCACATTTGAGTTGGGAAGTACATAAGCACAGTGAAGTGCTACAGGCAATGTGATCCATATTTGTGCAAGTTACTGAGACTAGTTCTAATTGGACAGTCTAGAAATATTTAATAGAAGAGAAGATACCTTTAGTAGAGTCTCAAGAGAGGAGTAGTTTGCCAGCTGGATAAGGAAGAACAATTTGAGTGGACACAAAGTAAACAAGTACAGAGGTACAAAACCCAATTTTGTGTACTTCCAAATACTGCCAACAATTCAATTCCCACAGCAGAGGGTGCGGGAAGTATTTTGGCAATACATAAGACTTGATAAGAAGGTGGTAGTCCAGATTATGGGGAGACTGTCATGCCATATTAAAGAGCTTGCATTTAATTTATTCTATAGGTCAACAAACTATAGCTTCAAGGGTCAAGTCTAGCCCTTGACTTGCACAGCCCATGAGTTTAAGAATGGTTCTTAAATTTTTAATGAATCTAAAAAAAAAACTAACAAGATTATTCAACAAAGACTGTGTGTGGCCTGCAAAGCCTAAAATATTTTCTATCTGACCTTTATGGAAAACAAAAATGTTTACTGAACGCTGCTATAGGTGGTAGGTGACAAATGAAGATTTTTGAGCAGATCAATAATATGTTCAGAATTGTGTTTTTAAAGGTTCACTTTTAGAACATGTGCAAAATTGACTGAAGAAGTATAACTTTGGACATGGGGCAAATTAAGGAGCTACTAACAATAATATGAGACATGATACAAACTCGAACTAAGACTGTAACAATAGGATTTGGAAAAAAGTTGGGTTGTTAAGAGCATCCTTTCCTTTTTCATTTTTACAAGTAACTTCATTTAAATTCCAAGTGTATTTTCTCAGAACCAAGGTCTTTAGCACAGATATAATAAGGGAGCTTGGGGGTCGAGTGATCTCATCCTCAATATCATGCATTTCTTTTGTAATATTCAATGAGAACAGAGAAATATGGAGAAAATAGAGTCCAAAGTCACCCGGTTGTGTTTTATTCATATATTACCATCCTCTCTCTGACTCAGAATAGCTTTGAATAGCATATAAAATTGCATTTTGTTCAAACAAAATGTATGTGTTTAAAGATTATAAATGTTCTCTGGCTTTTTGCATGGTCTCTGAAGTTCACTGATCACCTGCCACTTCTTTAGTCATACTGTTGCATCTTATGCATCACGAATTGTGACATTATGAGCCTTAATAAAAAGATTTCTAAAAATATTCATTGTAATGTCAATGACTTCCAGTTTCTAAGTTTTTCTTTCCTCAAATATCATTAACCCTCCTTGTTTTAGAATACCTATCATTTCCTTCTTATCCCATATAGCATAGAAACAAACCCACAGATATAATCATTTTGCATTTTATACATACATAAAATAATTATGTTGTACACTTGAAACTTACAAAAGGTTATATGTCAATTATACATCAATAAATATGGGGGAAAAGAAAGAAACCCATAAATAAATGCTTTCTAAGACCATGCAAAAAAGTCTTAGAATAATATCTAAATTTTGTTCAAGATATTTTCACAAATATTGACTCATTTGAGCTTTACAACAATGTGAATTCACTTTACAGATGAGAAATTCAAGGATCTGGGAACTGAAACTATTTGTCTAAGGTTTCACAGCTGGTAAGTGGTAGAAGTAGAACTGAAACCCATCTATGACACCAAAAATTGTAGATTTTCCATTGTGTTTCAAGAGATTCAGAGTTTCTCATCAATATCTTGTTCATGATGTTCATTCACACGAGCTATGAAGTCTGTTGCTGAGTCATTATTTCATTTTCTGCTTGTTTTGCATATATTAGCTTGTATCTTTTTCCTGAATTACAGCTCCACAAAGTACTCTCAAAACTGGCTTAAAATCACCCTAACCTATGTGTATATTCTCTCAAACACAAGGCAACCTTCTTCTCTCCCTGCACTTAAGAAAATGTCAGTAGCTTTGTTTGCATTTGCTTCTTTCTGTGTTACCCAGACTCTCTCAGTTAATGGCAGACATTTATCATTTGCTCTTTTATTTTCCCTATTTATATTCTAATTTCTTTATTCTTTCCCTATGCTCTCCATTAGTTTTTTCTAAAGTCAAAAATATCCATTTTTTTTCAAAGAATTTGGCTTCATTTCTTTCCTTGAGAGCTTTCTTCAAATTATTTTTTTATCTGTACCAATCCTCTCTAACGGTTTGAAATGAAAGCTGGGCTTCTCTCCCCTTGACTATTCCTTATTTTTCAATTTTTCTCTTATGTGTATTTGCTCATTCTCTATTACCTCTGCCAAATTCCCAAGCTTTTAAGAAATTAATTTTAGCTATTACCATTACATGATCAAAAAAAGTTCTTCCATTTTATATGTTGGACCTCTACTCTTTCTTGCATATAAAGTCTGTCAACTCTAGTGGATCACTTCCCTTTTATATAAGCATAATATAAAGTGTTAGCATATACTCCCAAATAATCTTCCAATTGTATATTTTTGCACACAATTTTCTAAGTATTCAGCTTCATTGGTTAATTTCCAATTATCTCTGGCATTATTCCCTTTTCTGAGATATAATTGAAATATATCTGTACTCCAAAGCCACTCTATTTTATGAAGAATGAAGAAAGGCACTGCATCCTTAATTTACAAATCCAAGCTGTTCACCCCCCAGTTGACATCCTTGATCATATCTTCCAATTCAGATCTCCTATTTTTCAAACGTTTACATGATGATATTTTAGCAAAATTTCTCCTCTGTGTTGTTGTCTCCTCCTCCTTTCAAAAGCAAGAAACTCAAACAATGGACAAGTACTATAAGCAAACAACAATGTTATGGATGTAGACAAAACAGATAAATTATTTGTGGATAATAAGAAATGTGAACTATTTCTTTAAGGTAGAGGTATTTGAACTAGGTTTGAAAGCATAGATAGGATTTTAAAAAGCAAAATATGGTGTGGGGGGTATGATCACATTCCAAACAGTAATAAAAACATGCACACAAGTGTGAATAGGATATATTTTCAAAGTGACTAGTTTCTTTTGACTGAAATATGAGCTACAAGTGTCATAAATCATGAAAGGTAAGTTGGGGAACATGTTGTAGAATATATTGCTGACATAAGAAGTTTACATTTTATTCTATAGTGAAGAGTAAGCCATTGGAATTTAAAAATGGGAGTAACATAGACTCTCAAATATTTATTGAAAAAGTAAGTGATTATGAATAAAAAATAAATCCAAAGTGTTTTACTCAGGTGACTAGAAAGACAGCAATGCTCTGAATAAAAATAAAAAGAGACCAGAGACATGATGGCTTTGGTCAAAATAAAATGGGTTCTCCTTTGGATGTAATTGAACATAAAGTATTAAAAACCATCCAAATCAAGTTGTTTATCAAATACATAGATATATGTAGGTCTGAGAAATTGGAAATAGAGATAAAGATTTAAAGTCTAACACATGGAGAAGATAGTTAAACTTGTATGGGTGAATGAAATCACTTTGCCCAAAGTCAAAGAAAAAATCAGGAGTACCCATGGAGAATACCCACACTGAGAGGGTAGGAAGAGAAGGAAGAAAGTTAAAGATAAAAGGTATTGCATAGGAATTATAAGAAAAATGCAGAGCATAAAATATTGAAGCCAAAGTGAGAAAGAATTCAGAAGGTGGTGATTACCAAGGCCAAATGTTTCAGATATTCAAAGGCGGATGTTCTAAGAAGCATTACATTTGACGATTAGGAAGTCCTAAGAAACCTTCAAATATGATATTTCAGTAGAATGGGAGGTGCGGAAGCTAGATGACAGACTGTGAGGAAGTGGAGGCAGCAATTGTAGACTACTCTTCAGTGAAGTTTGGTAATATAGGGTAGATAAGAAATGAGATAGTTCATGAATTCATCAGGGTTAGAGGATAAATATTCTTAGAATTGGAAAATCTCTGTGACTGTAGGCATAAGAAAAGGAGTTTGAAGTTTGGTACATAGCAGGATGAGAGAGAAGGGGAGAGAGGGAGGAGGGATTGGATGGAAGGGATTGAAAATATAGGGCAAAATTGGTAACATGGAAAGTGAAGATAACTACTGAAGCAATATCCTTTGAAAATCAAGAAGAGGTAGAATCAGCTAACCATGCATGTTCAGCAGTTTCCTCTGGCAGGGAAGCAGATGGGAGTTTCTTGCTCAGAGGATAAAATAAAAGTTTATAGTTCAGATACAGGAAAGAGTTAAATTCCAAAGGAGAGAAAATAGCAAAAAGATCTTACTCCTCTCTGATCAATCTAAATTTCTCTCTCTCACTTTTGTAGTCCTCCTACTTATGTGTTTTGGGCTCCATCTTCAGGAAACCTGTAGCATTTATTTTTCTTGTGTGTCTCTTTCCTGCCCTGCACATGTTTATTTAGCAAACCTACATTGTCTTTTGCCTTCGGTAACTATAAGTTTACCCCAGCTGTTTTTGCTTTCCTTCCACTTTTACTTTTGTTATTTACTCCTTTCTCTATCTCTACCTAATATCTATTTTATTCCCTCCCTCAACATACACCCATCATACAAACACATTAGCTCCTAAATCTCTACCTCCTTTTTATACAGACTATTCCTGATCAGTGAATGTTATAGCTAGTATTCAAGAGTTAGAGCTGTGATAGAAAATGATAGCAAAAGGAGAGCATAGTGGGAAAAAACCTGAGAATGTTTATAGGATAAGGGAAAAGGGTCAGTAGAAAAAGGGAGTGAGATGTTAAAAACAAAATAAAACTAAGGCAATATTTTGACACTATAGCAAATGAAAGATTGTGGAAGCCAGAGCATAAGTACTAGGACTTTTTTAGGCATCATGAGGCTACCTTTCCATGGAGGCAGAAGGGAAGGTGTTAGTGATGGGTCAAATGCATGCATGTTTGTAGGAGGAAGTGACAGGAAGTATAAGAATTCTAACTTGATAATTTCTATTTTCTGGGGTAGTGGGGAGGTCAAGTACTGAGAATGAAAGAAGTGATGGAGTAAAAAATTGGGAGGAGGCTCTTAGAGTTTCCAACAAGCTATTGTGGGAAATGGAGAAGAGAGCACTCTAGGAAAACATCAGATTATCAGATGGAATAGAGGGTCAAAGAGAGCTTGAAAACCATAAATATACAGAAGCATAAATACACAGAACTGTGAGATCTTATTTTTAACAATACTAAGAAGCCTACATGGAAGAAGAGTTGAATTAATTCAGGTGAAATTGAGATAGAGATGAATTTCAATGTCCTAAGAAAGTATGTTCTGTTTGGAAATGACAGGAGTTTGCTATGGCTGAAAGCATAGTATATGAGCATGGAAAAATTAATCATGGACTTAATAATTGATACTCTCACATTTCTTTGGCAATGGGGATCCATTGGAGGTGTTGAGAATGAGAATGACTTGATCAGACCTATATTTTGAAAATGTCACTAGAAAATATCCATAAAGGGTGGAAAAGGAGTAGATATTGGAGGCAGAGAGGTCATTTAAGAAGTTATTTCAGAGGCAGTCTGGTCAAGATGGCAACATAGGCATACATGGCTCACCTTTTCCCACAGCCACATCAAAATCACATCTAAAATGTGGACCAACCATCAGTCAGGAACATCAGAAATCAAGTTGAATGGAAGTCTGACAACTATGCAATTGAAGGAACCACATCCATCCATACTGGTAGGAGGGACACAGATGCAGAATGGGCTGGCCCCACACCCATGTGGATAAAAATTCATGAGTGATATCTTGGGAGCCAGGAGTCCCGGACCCACACCAGGCCCACCAGACCAGGATTCCAGTGCCAGGAAGATAAGGCCCCACAACTGGCTGTGAAAACCAGTGGATATTTAGTCAGTGGAGGAGGCTGCTGGAGCCCTAAGCAGTTCTTCTTGGGGAAACCACACACAGACTCACCTACTCAGACTCACTCACTCTGAGCTCCAGCACCAGGGTGGCAGCTTGAAAGACACCACTGGTATACAGGAAGAAACTGAAGTGTCTGGCATTGGGGTGAGCAGATGCCATTGTCCCTTTGCTGAGCCCTCCCTCCACAGAGCCAGTAGGCTGGTGCCATATCTGAGACTCCATCAACCAACCTGGCTAACACTGTGTGACCCACCTTGGAGATACACAAAGATCTACCCCACTCAATTTACAGCCCACCAAAGCTGCTTTTCCATAAGAATGTCTGATTTTGGCTCCTAAATTCTATCAAACAAGCAACAGCTGACTTCAGAGAGCCCTCGTGACAGCCAGATTATAATAGGTACAGTTTGGCTTCACCTGGGAATCTCCAATCCCAGCACAGGTAGCAGCCATCTAAGATGGCTTTATAGCTCATGTGGGGTTGGCCCCCAGCAAAACACAGGTGGGGGCTGACCTGGGCCTGTACCACCCAGGAAACCCTAGGGCCAACACACCCAGTAGACAGCTATAGACCATGTTGGAGCATCACCAGCCTGACCCTGCACAGCTGATCCCCCATGGAGGGTTAAGTTTTGTGGTCAGTGGTCACAGCCAATCCATGCAGAAGACTGACCCAGGTAAACCCCTCTCATTGATCTGCCAAGAGCAACCAAGGCTCAACTACAAGAGGAGGGTAGAGAATTCTGGCCAAGATGGAGGCATAGGTGGACACACTGTGCCTCCTCGCACAACCAAAATTAAGGACAACAAAGATTTACAAACAAGAAAACAACCGGAACTGACAGAAAATTGAACTGTATGGAAGCCCGACAACCATTCATCCAGACTGATGAGAAGGGAAGAGTTATGGCAGGAAAAAGCAGAGGTTGGCAGACCCAGGTGCACAGGAACCCCAGGCATGCAGGCCACGGCTCGCAGACCCTGGGCTCGGGTGGCAACGGGCAGACCCAGTGAGGCTGCGCAAGGTGGCTGGATGACCAGGTGGTACAACATTTTTGCGCAGATAATCCAGGCAAAAATGAGGAGCGAGGCAGATCTTGCAACCCAGGGCCCCAGCACCAGGAAATAAAACCTAAAAGCACTGATTGAAAACACTTGTGGGGGGTGAGGCGCAGGGAGAGACTCCAAGCCTCACAGGAGAGTTTGTTGGAGAGACCCACAGGGTCCTAGAATGTACACAAGCCCACCCACATGGAAACCGGCACCTGAATGGCCAAATTTGCTTGTGGGAAGTGGCAGAAGGGAGTGAAATATGGGAGAGAGCGGAGCAAGTGCCATTGTTCCCTCTTGGACCCCGCCCCCACATACAGTGTCACAACCAAGAGACTGGGCTGCCCCTGATGTGGGGAACACCTAAGGCTCGGCCCCTCACTACATAACAGCTGTGACCAGAGGAAAAAAAAAAAAAGTCTCAAATGGGAGAACAGATCAAAGCCCCAGAGCAATTCATCTAAGTGACAAAGTGATAAGCCAACCTATCAGATGCACAGTTCAAAGCACTGGTGATCAGGATGCTCACAGAATTGGATGATTTTGGTCACAAGAAGGAAAACTCGCAGGGAACCAAAAGAGATAGGAGGAAAACTGGGACTCAAATCAATGGAGTGGACCAGAAGGAAGAAAGAAAAAAAACAAACAGAAAAGAATGAAGAAACAAGAATCCAAAAAATGAGGAGAGGCTTAGGAACCTCCAGGACATCTTTAAATG
This sequence comes from Anoura caudifer, assembly GCA_004027475.1. Classification (NCBI taxonomy): domain Eukaryota; kingdom Metazoa; phylum Chordata; class Mammalia; order Chiroptera; family Phyllostomidae; genus Anoura; species Anoura caudifer. The sequence goes on along the minus strand of PVKU01012229.1, from coordinate 7,892 downwards.
TCCCAACATCTGAATTATAGGGGTACCAGAAGGGGAAGAGGAAGAGCAACAAGTGGAAAACTTATTTGAACAAATAATAAAGGAGAACTTCCCCAATCTGGCAAAGGAAATAGACTTCCAGGTGTCCAGGAATCTCAGAGAATCCCAAAGAAGTTGGACCCAAGGAGGAACACACCAAGGCACATCATAATTACATTAGCCAAGATTAAAATGAAGGAGAGAATGCTAGAAGCAGCAAATGATAAAGGCAGAGTCACCTACAAAGGAGTTCCCATCAGACTGTCAGCAGATTTCTCCAAAGAGACCTTACAGGCAAGAAGGGGCTGGAAAGCAGTATTTCAAGTCATGAAAGGTGAGGACCTCCATCCAAGATTGCTCTATCCAGTGAAGCTGTCATTTAGAATGGAAGGGAAGATAAAGTGCTTCTCAGATAAGGTCAAGTTAAAGGAGTTCATCATCACCAAGCCCTTATTGTATGAAATGTTAAAGGGACTTATCTAAGAAAAAGAAGATTAAAAATAGGACAGTAAAAAGACAACAAACTCACAGATATTAACAACCACATGTAAAACAAAACCAAACTAAGCAAACAGCTAGAAGAGGAACAGAACCACAGAAATGGAGATCACATGGAGGGTTAGCAACAGGGGAGTGGGAGGAGGAGAGAGGCAGAAAATGTTTAGAGAATAAGTAGCATAGACGGTGGGTAGAAAATAGAGGGAGGGCAAGAATAGTGTGGGAAATGTAGAAACTAAAGAACTTATGGCACATGGACATGAACTACAGGGAGGAATGTGGGACATGAACTAAAGGGGTGGGAAGGGGTGTGCAGGGTAGAGGGGAATGAAGGGGGAGAAATGGGACAACTGTAATAGCATAATCAATAAAACATATTTTAAAAAAAAAGAAAAGAAAGAAGAGGGTATACTGAGCCCACATGAAGGACACACCATGAATACCCAGCCTGGGTTATAGGGGAGGCTGTGCCACTGGACCCTACAGGACACCTACTACACTAGGCCACACTACCAAGACACAGAGTCAAAGCAGCTCTACTTAACACATTAAAACAAACACAGGGAAGCTGCCAAAATGAGGAGACAAAGAAATGTGGCCCAAATAAAATAACAAATCAAAACTGCAGAAAAAGAGCTAAACAAAATGGAGATAAGCAATCAATTAGATGCAGAGTTCAAAACACTGGTTATCAGGATGCTCAAGGAACTTAGTGAAGACCTCAGCAACCTAAAAATGGCCCAGTCAAAAATGAAGAATACACTAATTGAAATAAAGAACAATTTACAGGGAAACAACAGTAGAATGGATGAAGCTGAGTATCAAATCAATGATTTGGAATATGAGGAAGCAAAAAACAACCACGCAGAACAAGAAGAAAAAAGAATTTAAAAAATGAGGATAGTATATAGAGCCTGTGGGATAACTTTAGGAGGTCCAATGTTCTTGCCTCATAGGGGTGCCAGAAGGAGAAGAGAGAAAACAAGAAATTGAAAATCTATTTGAAAAAAAATAATGAAAGAAAACTTCCCTAATTTGATGAAGGATATAGACATGCAAGTTCAGGAAGCACAGAGAGTCCCAATTATGATGGATGCAAAGAGGCCCACTCTGACATATCATTATTAAAAGGACAAAGGGTAAAGATAAGGATTCTCAAAAGCAAGAGATAAGAAGTTACTGGAAGGTTGCCAGATGGGAGGAGGGAGAGGAAGAATGGGTGAAGTGGTGAGGGGATTAAGTACAAATAGGTAGTTATAGTATAGCCATGGGGATGTAAAGTACAGTAGGAAATGGAGTAGCCAATGAACTCATATGCATAACCCATGGACATTAACAATGATGGGGGGTTGCCTGAGGGGGTGGGGTTGCTGGGTGGAGGGAATCAAAGGGGGAGAAATTGGGACAACTGTAATACCATAATCAGTAAAATATAATTTTAAAAAGAGAAGTTATTTCAATCATATAGATGAGAGGACCTACATAGAAGTGGGCACAGAGAAGAAGAAATGGATTAGAGAGACCTACAGAGACATTTGGTTGAGCATATGTTTGAGAAAACTTGGTGACTAAATGAGATTTTTATTTATGTGAGTTGTTATATTTCTTCCTACAGATCCTTCGTTATTACTGTACTCTATGGCTGATAAGTGATCCTTTTTCTTGCAGAAGCTGAAGGGGAGAAATTTAGTAGTAAATGTATCCAAAGATTATAGAGTATTATGGAAACTGGAGCAGTTTTTAATTTTTTATTGTTGTTCAATTACAGTTATCTCAGTTTAATGGGGAAAAAACGGGCTTTGGAATGGTCCTGAGTGCTAAACCAATCTTCACCACTAATATCCTCATGATTTGGCACAGTTAACTTTACTTAGTCTTCATTTTCTTTCTCTGTACAATGAAGATCTATCTATTTTTCATAGCTCTTGTTAGATTTAAGGAAAATACTGAAATACATATAGAAGGTAAGTAGTTTGAGCACTTATTGGTACATGGTAAATGTTTGGTAATGGTAGCTAGTTCTGTTTTCATTGTTTTTGTTGCCATTAGTATTCTTGTTATTCTCTGTGTTCATGTAGTCCTTTTTTCAGGTTCTGGTGCTCCCTACAGAACTAGTCTCATAGTGTCACAAACTGCTCCTGCCTTCTTTGCACTAAAGTCATACCAAGTCATATTGTAGATTGGTGACTCCCAAATATGACTGAATAAGCCATGGTGATTTAAGCACCCTACATACTTCAGGTCACATGGTGTGGAGGACCCTCCATGCCCCTAATCCACTAATGAGCCAACTGTTATTACTAGGTTCACACCAGTGGCAGACATTGTCCCTTAAATCATATTGTATGTGTCTGGCAGATAAATCGTATCACACGAAGATGGCTTTTAAAAATCATGTATTTAATGGTGGCCATATGGTATGTACAAATAAACCTCATTATGTTATCTGTGAATGTTATATTCATATTTTCCTAATCATGTCCACACAACTACCTGCAAAAGTACCAACTGAATAAAGCCCCTTAAATAGCATCATCTGAGGAGCTCCTTCAAAAAAATCCTAACAGGCAAGACCCCCCTAACTACATATAATCAGCTGTTCCTGAAATGACATCTGCCAATTGGGTGGCTGCCAACAGACACTACCATTCAAATAACCTTTGGTATGTGGTTGTACCTCTAGTTATTCCCTGTGAATGACAGAAATCCACATAGTGGCTCTCCTCAGATCATAATGCAACAGAAATGAAATTTGGGGTTCCTTCCTTGGAAACCCACTAGATTGTTGCTTAAAATAATTATTTTTCCAGAACTAAGGCTTAACTTTAAGTGATAACCTGAGTTAAAGGTATGAAACAATTTATGCCTCAAAAGAGATCAAACTATCAGGTACCTCCCAAAATTTCCCTTCAGCATCAGACCTGAGGCACTAAGTTTATGCAACCTCTGATAAGACCTTATTAGGTGCTCTTGACAGTGTTCTCAATCAGTCAAATATTCTAGACTATCCCCTTGTTCAAGCTAAAACTGCATAAATGGTATTCTCTGTGCTCATGTTTTCCTCACTGTACTGTGGAAACATTTGCAATTTCCCAGACTTGGGGCAAAATGAAGTTGTGAAAAGAGGGGAGAAAAGTGATCTATCAATTACTGATCCTAACCCATCTCTCCATCAAATATACACAAGACAGCTGTTATAAAGACAAATATCCACATCATGGAGACCTTTAAAAAATGTGAAGAGTCTGCTTGGCTAAAATAGAAAGAGCAAAGAGTTTTAAGGAACAAAATAGGAATGCACATTCTGGTAAGGCAGACATTCTGTTAGCCTCAAGATATCAAGGATAGTTATGACAGAAGGACCCAGTCATCTTACTATTTGAACAGCAGCTTATAGGGTATAAGATTAAAATAGACTCTTGTAGTAATTTTAATATATTCTGCAAGCAACAACCAAAAACAATCTACAAGGCTACTCTCAGTGGCAAGGCTGGGTAAACTATGACAAGGAGTGTCTCCACTGTAGTCCTGAGAAAGTTTGCCTTGCTTTCCTATAGCCCCCCATGTTTCTTTGCCCTTGAGGCACATCAAGGCTAGACTATCACTGCCTAATATTCTTCCAGGACAGATTATTTCATTTCATCTCCTGATAGTATACAATGCAAAGAGCCTGGGAATAGTGATGAATTTTAAGCATTTATATACTCTAGTAAACAACCCCAACACAACCTTATGGTTGTTTTCACTATAAAATGGGACCTTATATCTTTTATGATATCCACATGTGTGTTTGTATATGTGTGCGTGTTTACATGTATATGTGTAAATAGTAAGTAGCAAGCAAAGAAAAAGTCAGTGTCCTATAGAAACTAAAACAGTGAGTTTCTACTGAATGTGATTCTCTATCCTCACTCAGGGCAGAATCATGTGACCCTCTCATTTGCCAAAGATAAATAGTCTCTAATATCTATGGAATTGCACAGTACTTCCACTCTGGAGTAATCAAACATTTGTCAGCATTTTCTGTATACACTGCCTTGAATAGCTGGACCCCAGGAACTCAACTATGTGAATACTAGAGGACTTATTTCTAATGGTAGAATAAAATTGATTACTGTAATACAAACTAGATGGGACCAACTGGCATAGAAGGTAGTGTGAGGCTATGAATGGGAGTTTGAGTATGTCATTCAAACATAACTTTTGTCTCAATTTTAGGAGGTCATATGGAATATTATTTAAGAAACACTAAAATATACCTGCAACTCTACATAAAACAAAGGGTTTGACACTGTAATTGAAATGGCAAAATATGCTTTCATCTTTAGTCTTTTGAATACAGCAATTCACTGTGTGTCTACTTGAAAGTCCTAATTAGAGAATAACTGGGCCCCCAGGAGCTTGTTCAGAAAGCCAGAGATGAGGGAGTGACATTTTCAGTCCTACATCATCATCATAATTAGTTAATTTCTAGTGGTTAGGCAAAGTGTTTACAGCATGGAATGTTAAAAGGCAGGCAGATGAATCTCTTCCACAATTTTTTATTGATCTATCACTTGTGCTTTTTAAGGAAGATGCTGGGGGAAATAGCTAACAATAAGTAATATCTATTTACTGAGAGGAGAATACTAGGAAATTAACAAGTCTATGAGGCAGAGAAGGGGTATGGTAGGTGAGGTTTTGGAATGGGATAAGAGTGAAGAGAGTGGATGGCAAGGAGAGTAAGGAAAATGTAAGTCCCATTTTGGAAACTGTGAGTTTAAAGTATCTGACATATATTCAAGTGGCTATACTCATATATCAAGTAACTGGTTGGATATATATCTGAATCTCAAATGAAAACTCTGGAAATATAGATTTGTGAATCTGCATGCAGAGCATAGTTGAAAGTATATATGGCCCTTTCAGTTGGTTCCTTTAATGTCTCTTGTCATGCCATGGCCCAGTTAGCTCTGCCTAAGGAGGCCACCCTTTACTCAATTCCTAATCAGTATTTAACCTTTTTCTTCATGATCCCTAACCCAACCCAGGCCCTAGTGACACATAGATCAGACGACTGCTTAAAATTCTTTGCATCCCACTCTTCTGATACTCACAACTCTTAACATCTAACAGCACAAGGGTGCCCTCCAGTGCTCACCACAATGCATTCAGGGGCAAAAACAAGTAGTTAAGAACCTTTGTTCTCAACATCATCACTCTCACTTCTGGGGAAATTCACTAGCAATATACAATCCCAAACTAGAAAGGATTCTAGCTACGTTAGATTCTGGTAGGACATGAAGAAATTCAGGCAAGCCCTGCAAGTTAAGACATAGCCTATAGTGTTATTTGTTGAATAGAAAGAATAGGCCCTACAGTCTGGGTTCTCAGTAAGTCTCAGAGTAAATTACAAGATGGATTAATCAAAATCCCATTTTTTTCTCACAATGTTAATACAGATGTGCAAAACTAGAGGAATAGAGGAACGCATGCCACAGGCCTCCTGGTCACACTCATCTCTGAATAGGTAACAAAGCAAAACTAACCACTTTGTCCACAGATACCACTTCCACCACTGAAAATTTCTTGGTAAAATAAACAGGGTCCCATGGTGAAAGTGGAAGGTTCACTCTCCATCTTTATCTGCAAAAAGCAGTATAGAGGACATTTCATGACAGGGAATTCTAGATGGTACTCTCTGGCCTTTCCACTGGTAACTAACTAAATTCCAAGGTCATACTAGTTTAAATGGATACTCTTTTAGATAATCCATCTTGAGATGGATAGAAATAATTGAATTGACATGCTCGTGAGAAAACATGAGGGAAAAACAGTATTATCAGTGTATTACTGCTCATCTATTGCCTTTACAGATGGAGCTCCAAATCCCTAACTATATCATAAGAAAACCTATGTTCTTTATCTTATTTTTGGTTTCTTCCTTAAGTTCTAGTTATGTCCTGTATGATCTTATAACATCTGTCACTTCCTTACCTGAGATTTCAGAAGAGTATGCCACTTACCAGAAGGTATTTTCAGAAGTAAAGGTAAAACTGCATGTAAAAAATGACTAACTTGGCCCCTCATTCCTGTAGCTCAGTAGATTGAGTGTGGGCCTGCAAACAAAAGATCGCCAGTTCAATTCCCAGTCAGGGCACATGCCTGGGTTGATGACCAGGTCACCAGTAGGGGGCACGTGAGAAACAACCACACATTAGTCTTTCTTTCCCTCTCTTTCTCCTTGCCTTCCCATCTCTCTAAAAATAAATAAATAAAATCTTTTTTTAAAAATTATTAACTTGGGGTCTGGGGCCCATGATTATGTCAACCACTTGAATTGATTCTCTAAACCTAAGGCCAAGTTCTTTTGATAACATATAGGTAACAATTTGTGGCACAAATTCATTAGGCCCTTGTACTAGTCTTATGTAAAATTGGGAGTTCTGCCTCTTCCCAGAATTAAGTCAGCCTCATGGCAATAAGCTTCTGATGACAGCTATTAATTCAAGATCACTCAGATCATTTTGTCAAAGCATAGCTTCTTTCAAAAATCATTTTAAACATATAATTTACATACAATAAAATTCACCTATTTTGAAGACATTTTATTATGAGTTCTGAACAGTTTGTGTACCACCTACAAGTAACAACCATCACAACCAAAATATCAAATATTTTAATTTACACCAAAATTTCCCTAGTGCCTCTTCCAGTCAGCGAGCTAGCTCCCTACTCCAGTCCTCAGGCAACCATGAATCCACTTTTGTCACCTAGAGTATGTTCCTTGTTTCTGGAGTATCATATAAAAGTATACACTATATACTCTTTGTATCTATGTTCCATAATGTAATATCATTGAGATTTGCCCCATGTTCTTACATATAACTGTAGCTTTAATTTTTCATTGCTAAGTAGCACACCATTTTATGGAGATATATATAATTTCTGTCAATTCAACTGTTAATAGAAATTCAGGATGTTTCTACCTTTTGAATATGTTCAACAAAGCCTTTATAAATATTTGTGTACAATTTGTTGTGTGGATATATGCTTTCTTTTCCCTTGGGTAAATACCTAGAGGATAAATTGCTGGGTCAAAAGGTAGATGCATGTTATTTTATGAGAACTTATTTTAAATTAATTAATTTATTTTCATTATTTTATTGTTGTTCAATTACAGTTATCTGCATTTACCCCCCACAACTCCCCCCCACCCCAGCGATCCCCACCTCCCTGCCTTACTTGCAACCCCCCTTGGTTTTGTCCATGTGTTCCTGAAAAATATTCTCCCCATTATCCCCTCCCCCTCCCCTCTGGTTATGTCAGATTGTTCTTAATTTCAATGTCTCTGGTTCTATTTTGCTTGCTTGTTTGTTTTGTTGATTATGTTCCAG
>PVKU01012228.1:0-37011 GCA_004027475.1 Anoura caudifer | reverse complement strand
AAAAAAAAAAAAAAAAAAAAAAAAAAAAAAAAAAAAAAAAAAAAAAAAAAAAAAAAAAAAAAAAAAAAAAAAAAAAAAAAAAAAAAAAAAAAAAAAAAAAAAAAAAAAAAAAAAAAAAAAAAAAAAAAAAAAAAAAAAAAAAAAAAAAAAAAAAAAAAAAAAAAAAAAAAAAAAGACAAAGAGGAAAATCTTAAAGGCCAGAGGAAAAAAGATGTATTATCTTTAAAGAACAATTAAACTGATAGTTGACTTGTTGACATAAAAAATAGGAACCAAGCATCTTCACAGTACTGAAAGAAAGTAACTGCCAGTTATTTTAAACCCAGCAAAAAAATCCTTCTGAAATTTGACAAAATTAAGACATTTTAAGATGAAAAAGAAAAATAAAAAGGAGGAGAGCCCTGGCCAGGTAGCTCAGTAGTTGGAGCACTGTCCCAATAAACCAAGATTGGGGGTTTGATCCCCAATCGGACACGTACTAGAATCAACTAATGAGTGCATAAATAAGTGGAACAAGAAATCGATGACACTCTCTCTCAATTAAAAAGAGAAAAGAGAGAGGAGGAGTTCATTAACAACAGACCCACAAAGAAAAAAATATGAAAGGCTGTTCTTCATGAAGAAAGAAAATAATTCTGCATGGAAACATAGAAATCAGGAAGGGACAGAGTAATGGAAAGGCTAAGTATGTACAGTAAATATCCATGAATACTGACTATATAATACAGTAACAGATACTGTGGGGTTTAAATATACCTGAGAGGCGTTCTACATCCACCTAAGATGTAGAAAGTTGAAAAGAACGCTGTTTCCATTCACCAAAAGCAAACAAACTACAAAATAGCTTTTCTTAAATGCACCATCAGAAAGCAGAGGTCCCAGGACAACCAAGTGGACTGAAATCTAAAAACTGCCCAACAACAGTAGGCAAGCACTGGCGTAGAACAGATCTACTGATCTGGAGTAGAACAGAAGTGGTAAAGATGCAGGGCACTAGTCAACCAGGTAATAAAAATTCAGCTGAAATTATCAACAAACTGATAAAGGCTGAGTGTGGGCTAACATGTGCCAATAAAATCCCTGGGACTTGAACATAAGAGGCCTTCAAAACACGTACAGGCTCTTCTCCACAGACCTCAACCAGATACTCAGGGGAAAGACTGCAAATGGGGCAGGAGATCAGAGAAAACCTCCTTTGGTGGGTTAGTCCTGGAGGACAGGAGCAGCCTCACCTGCAGAAATGGCACAAAAAGCTCTGAAAAGACCCTTTTACCCTACCAAACAGAAGTCTTAAGTTGTGTGGGAGGAGTAGCAAATCACGTCACCCCTAGGCACAGCTTAAGACCCGTGCTGTTGCAGTAAGAGTAAAAGAAAAAACCTCTTTCCCTGCAGGAAAGGGCACAAAACAGTCTTGAGCCAACGATGCTATCTATACCAGAGCCACCAGAGGTCTACCACTGAGGAAACGGCAAAAAATGTTTATCCTGCACAAGACCTGACAGATGCAAGGCAGAGCATGAATGCCACAGGTGAGGGCAGGATCAATGAGAAAGTCCCACCAATGAGAACAGGTCAGTGCAACTGCTAAAGACTATGGTAGACCAGGGCAACAGAACTTTGGCCACAAGAGGCACTTAAACATATCTTTTTTAAAATAAAAATTAAAAAATAAAGTGTATATTAATTTACTAAATATGAAGCAAGATGACAAGATACCATCATCTCCTAAGTCTGTAACACATCTGTTTTCACAAATGGGAAGCCAGGCCTTTTTATTAGGCAGCTCAGATACTTAAAGTCAGCTGTAAGAACAGAATCCAAAATGTTTAAAGAGAAAGTGCAACAGAGAAAAAGCAAATCAGTTCTTTACAGATAAAGAAAACAAAGGCCCTGAGAGGATGAGACATTTTTCATTCAGAATCCTCATTTGTGAGACTTCACTTGTCTTGACCAAATGAAGACTTGGTTTGGTTTTGTTTTAAATATGTAGTTTGTTTTAGCAATGGGAAGGTCATTATTTTCCTAGTCAAAATCTGAAGATTTAAATATTTCAGAGTCAGGGAAAGGAACCTTAAAACCTCCACAAAAATGAGTCTTTTCTGGAATGACCTTACATTAAAATATTACCAGTATTTTTTAATTATATTTTATTGATTATGCTATTACAGTTGTCTCATTTCTCCCCCATCATTCCCCTCCACCCTTCACACCCCCTCCCACCCACATTCCCCCCTTTAGTTCATGCCCATGTTTCATAAATTCTTTAGCTTCTACTTTTCCCACATTATTCTTGCCCTCCCCTTATTTTCTCCCCACCATCACTGCCACTTATTCTCTGTACCTTTTCTCCCTCTCTCCTCCTCCTACTCCCCTGTTGCTAACCTTCCATGTGATCTCCATTTCTGTGTTCCTGCTCCTGGTCTAGTCGTTTGCTTAGTTTGTTTTTGTCTTAGATGTGGTTGTTAATATCTGTGAGTTTGCTGTCTTTTTACTGTCCTATTTTTTATCTTCTTTTTCTTAGATAAGTCCCTTTAACATTTCATATAATAAGGGCTTGGTGATGATGAACTCCTTTAACTTGACCTTATCTGAGAAGAGCTTTATCTGCCCTTCCATTCTAAATGACAGCTTCACTGGATAAAGCAATCTTGGATGGAGGTCCTTGCCTTTTAAGACTTCAAATACTTCTTTCCAGCCCCTTCTTGCCTTTAAGGTCTCTTTTGAGAAATCAGCTGACAGTCTGATGGGAACTCCTTTGTAGGTGACTGTCCCCTTATCCCTTGCTGCTTCTAAAATTCTCTCCTTCATTTGAATCTGGCTAATGTGATTAGGATGTGCCTTGGTGTGTTCCTCCTTGGGTCCAACTTCTTTGGGACTCTCTGAGCTTCCTGGACTTCCTGGAAGTCTATTTCCTTGCCAGATTGGGGAAGTTCTCCTTTATTATTTGTTCAAGTAAGTTTTCCACTTGTTGCTCTTCCTCTTCCCCTTCTGGTACCCCTATAATTTGGATGTTGGGACGTTGAAAGATGTCCTGGAGGTTCCCAAGCCTCTCCTCATTTTTTTGAATTCTTGTTTCTCCATTCTTTTCTGTTTGGTTGTTTCTTTCTTCCTTCTGGTCCACTCCATTGATTTGAGTCCCAGTTTTCCCCCCATCACTATTGGTTCCCTGTGCGTTTTTCTTCATTTCACTTATTGTAGCCTTCATTTGTTCATCTAATTTGTGACCAAAATCAACCAATTCTGTGAGCTTCCTAATCACCAGTGCTTTGAACTGTGCTTCTGATAGGTTGGCTACCAGTGCTATGAGTTCTACATCTGATAGGTTGACCACCTCCTCGTCACTCAGATGAATTAGCTCCAGGGCCCAGTCTGTTCTCCCTTTTGAGCTATCCTTATTTTTTGTTGTTGTTGTTGTTTTTGTCTGGTTGCGGCTGTTACATGGTGAGGGGCGGGGCCTTAGGGGTTCACCAGGGCAGGGCAGCCCAGTCACTGGGTTGTGATGCTAGATGTGGGGATGGCATCTGAGAGGGAACAATGGCACTTGCTCCACTCTGCCAGATTTCAGTCACTTCCCCTGCTTCCCCCAAGCAAACAGGACCCCTCTGGTGCTGATTCCCAGGTGGGTGGGCCTGCACACCCTCCAGGACCCTGTGGGTGTCCCCAAAAAATTCTCCTGTGAGGCTGGCCCCCCCGCCCCCCACCTCAGACCCTACAAGTATTTTCAATGGGTGCTTTTAGGCTTCACTTCCCAGTGCTGGAGCCCTGCGTCACACAGTCTGTCTTGCTGCCCGTTTTCACCTGGTTTATCTGTGCGCAAATGTGTGTCCGCAGTCCACTGCCTTGTGTGGCCCACTTGGCTACCTTGTGTGGCCCACTTGGCTACCTTGTGTTTGGTAACGCCGCCACCTGTGAGCCTGGAGTGACTGCACACCCAGGACCACCACCAGCTTATGCCGTCACGATCCTACTCTGCCCCTCTTACCGGTCTGGGTGAATCGTTGTTCTAAAATATTACCAGTATTTTTAAAAAAGGAAAAAACAGCACTTTGCCCTAGGCAACTAAATCAAATATAAAACTTACACTTCCTAATGCTCATTATACTAGTATCTAGTATACTAGTAGTTTTTACTAGTAGTATACTACTAGTAGTATACTATAGTTTTTAATTCTTTAATAAACTAAAATATAGATGGCAGCTATATGAATTTGCTAGGACAATTCTAAGAGGAACTGGTCTTAGGAAAAAAATCCTAAATTGCTCCTTGTGCAAATGTATCAAGTAAAACCAAAGTGAAAGAAGGGCTGTCTTCTCATTTCAAGCATCCCTATTGGTCTCAATGCTGCCTCACCCACTAGTCAAATGTGTCTCTCTTTTCAAGTATTTGTCTTTTGGGAATAAGAATAAATGATAAGAGAGTGACATCTAAAGAAACCTGGCAAACTTGAATATCATGAGTACATTGTCAAAAGTTAACTGGGATGATACTGCCAGCACTATATATTAAGGGGATATAAGTGATTAATTTAAATTCCAGGTGGGTTTACCAATTGTTGGCATCCCAAAACAAGTAATCTTGCTCTGGTCACTGAATCATAAAGAAAATGCAACCAAATCCTGACACCCCAGGCACTACAGTATAGTGCTCACGGTTCTTCCCTCTGCTAAGCTGCAGAAAGAAGAAAGAGAAGGTAGGAAAAGGGTTTCTTTAGGAGAGAATAAAGCACTTACACTTCATAGGACTTTCTAGCCACAGATGCCAGGTGCTACCCACTGAAATCCAGGCTTGGACTAAGCTCCACATTTCTGAAAGGACCATTTCAACCGAAGCCTGGGGCTCAGAGTCAGCAGGAGGAAGCTGCGGCTCCCACTAACAGCACATTTCAAAGAGGCTGCAACAAGAGAACATTTTCCATTTAAGTATCTAATTCCAATCTTCCATTTCACAAAGCAGTAGCAGAACAGGCCTTTACATCAATTTTTTCAAAAGATATTTCCATGACTACGTGATGAATATGAAGCAGGCTATGGCCCAGTAATTCTTTCACCAACATATTCTAAGTCTTTTATACTTCACAGCAAATCCTAAAGTTGTTGCCCCCTTCTTCCTTTAATGGTGCGCTGTTGCTCCAAGACTCACTTTTATACCAACGGTTCTAAAACTGCCCAATCAACCAAAATCATTAAGCAGGCCCTCGACAAAGCAAGAGAACTCCCAGATAGGAGCCCCTAATGATGCATTAGCTGCCAAGAATAGAGGTGGATTAGGGCTGCTAGTTAATCTTACACAAAAACTCCTCAAATTAAGCAGAATTACTTAAAATACTTCACTAAGGACAGAAGCACTCTGGCAAACAGAAAATGAGGTTTTGAAAATAGAAGTATTTCAATAAGATTTGAAAAGTAAGCTAAAAGTACCAGGTTACTATACTTTTTAAAGCATTTCAATGAGTAAATAATATGTTTATTAAGTAAAGGCTTTCAAAGATTTATAGTATATTGGTGGGGAGAGGGAACTAAGAGCACAAAGTGAAAGGAACTCCAAAAAAAAAGAAAAGAAAAGAAAAGAAAGAAAAGAAACGATCAAGAGCACCACCTAGGCTCTCTCTCGTTGCTTCTACCTCAAGTCCTTCCTTTGTTTTACTATGCCCAGCTTTAATAACTGTACTCTCAAAATCAGCCCAGACTGGTGTGGGCTGGGTGTAATCCCGCAAAGCAAAGGGTCTCCAGTCTCCAGTTCGATTCCCACTAGGGTCACATGGCTGGGTTGCAGGTTCGATCCCTAGACTACCACGTATGACAGACAGCCAATTGATGTTTCTCATTTGCATGGATCTTTCTCCCTCCCTTCCCTTCTCTCTAAAACTGTCAGTAAAACAACACATTTCAGACATATGCCCTGTAACAATGTGGTATAGTCCTAGAAAATCAAAATTTCCCAAATCAAAAAATGTATTTATCATTTTCATGACATAGGGAAAGAAAGAACAAGTCTAATTTACCTAAAATAGAGAAATTATTATTTTAAGTCAGTCAACTATCTTAAGTTTTTGCATCTAATCCTTTATGAGAATTTTACAAATTGCTGTATCTGTCACAAGTTACTCTCTCATGGTTTTCTCTGACAGCAGGAAGACAAAGGGGCTTGAAGAAATATTAAGAAAAAAGTTATGGCACTCAAAAGATAACCATCACCACCTAAAAATTATATCTTTCAAAATAACTTGTTTTGCAAGATGGCCTGAAATATGGAAACCACGATGAAATGAAGCTTAGCTAATATCTTTGTCACAGCAGTGATGAGCAAACAACTCCCACTCCCAAAAGCAGAGTGTAAACAAAAATAATCATAAAGCCATGAGCAAGCTCCAAGACCCACAGAATATCTTTGTGTATACATAAATAATATGCTTTTCTAGAAGCAAAAAAAAAAAAAAAAAAAGCTCATTTATAGTGACAAGTTCAGCCAATTTACATTTTCACAGCCATCTCCATAATTAAAAAATTGAGAGGGATATATTATTTCACATATGACAGAGAAGAGATTTCTGGCTTAAAATAATTCTTTAAAATACCACAAGCTACTGTATTTCCAGGAGAAACACTCCAACATTTTTCAAATCTGGAAGACCAGAGCGCCAATATACATTGTTCTATCTTGAGCTCAAAGGAAGGAAATCACGATCAAATGACAGCACTGCACATTGTGCCTTCCTCAGAGTCAGATGAAATCCCAGTGTTTCGGGGACAAGCATTTTCAATCCTATGCCATAATGACCTCTGTCAAATGAATTCTGGCTCAATCTGTACCTGTCAGTCACACATAATATGGTACTGACAAATCTTGCCAAAAATTTTTCATGACAAGTATAAAGAATCTGTATCCAAACTCACCTTTGTATGAAAATATTAACCTCATGAATGGCCCTGGAAAAAAGATAAATAAAATTGTGTCCATAAAATTAACTTGGGCTGGGAATGACTGAAACATGCATTCCTTGGTAACAGCTTCACTATGAGCCATATACTAGGCAGCCCTGCCTTAAAAGTAGAAAATGCCAAATTTGCAACCATTTCTTTAAAGCAAAAAAGTAGCCCAGGTGAAGACTTCCTGAAAGGCAAAAATATACAAAATGTATTTTCTTTAATCACCAGTCTCTATTGTTGCCTGAGTAGGTTTTATATATAAACCTGAGGAATGAGAATATTAAGACCTATTCAGCATATGTTAACACCATGCTGAAGATTCAAGTTTTCTTTTTAAAAAAATTTTATATATATATTTTTAAGATTTTATTTTTAGAGAGGGGAAGAGAGGGAGCGAAATATCAGTGTGAGAGAGAAACATCAATCAGTTGCCTCCCACATATCAACAGCTCCTAACCAGGGGACCTGGCCCACAACCCAGGCATGCACCTCAGCTGGGAATCGAACCAGCAACCTTTTGGTTTGTGGGAGGATGCCCAAACCACTGAGCGACAACAGTCAGGGCTCAAGTTTTTCAATCTTATAGAAACGTGAGATGTCTAGCTTAATGTATTGTAAAAGATGCGTTCAAGTGTTAGAAAACTCTGAATGTTTATGTATCAACATGTGTATTTTCATGTGTAGCTTCAGGTATGTATCATAGTATATTCTGGGTATGTTTTTGGGCTATCTGTTTAATGGAATTACATTATGCCTAAGACAGAAAACATGGAAACAATGAACACAAAAACTGAAAAAAATTGCACTATGGGCTTGAAAAAAAAAAAAGTAAAAAACACAATGTGAACTTTGTTAGAAAATTTTTTACCAAAAGAAAAAAATACGTTTCATAATAAAAATACATTTCATTAGGAACTCTACCAGAAAGAAGAAAATTAAGTCAGTACTTTTAAGAGGCTCTGCATACCAAACATTACAAAATTATCCCCTTTAGTGGGACTGGGAACATTTTTTAAAATTGATTTTAGAGAGAAAGAGGGAGGGACAAACACTGATTTGTTGTTATACTTATTTATGCATTCACTGGTTGATTCTTATACGTGCCCTGACTAGGAATCAAACCCACAACATTGGTGTATCAGGATGACACTCTCATCAACTGAGCTACCAGGCCAGGCAGGACTGCGGACTTCCAATCAAGAAATAAAACTTCTCTCTGGGGCTTCACCTACATAGCACTAAAAGAGTCTGTGGTAATATTTTCAGTACCAGGTACAAGCTAGGGAAATACAGGAGAGGTAATCAGCAATATCAACTTCCTGAGTTAAATTTGTTTTTAAGTTCAAAAGAGCTTAAAATCCTATAAAATCTGAAAAAGTATGGTAGTTTCTCAGAAAAACAAAACAAACAAACAGAAAAACCCTATAGATATACCATATGATCCAGCAGTGCCCCTTCTGGATATATCCTCAAAAGAACTGAAAGCAGGGAGTCCAGCATATATTTATGAATCCATGTTCACAGAGGCATTATTCAACACAGCCTTAAGGCGGAAGCAACGCAAGTATTCATGAACAGATAAAGTATAAACAAAATGTGGTATGTACATTACTATTCAGCCTTAAAAAGGGATAAAATTCTGACATATGATAACCATGGATGAACCCTGAGGATATTATGCTGAGTGAAATAAGCCAGTCACAGAACAAATAATGTATGATCCCACTTAAATGAAGTACCCAGTCAAATTCTGAAAGACAGAAAAGGGAATGGTGGTTGCTAAGAGTTGGGGGGGGGGAGGATGAGGAGTCCACTGTGTTTAAAGGACACAGAGTTTCCGTTTTACAAGATGAAAGCAGCCCTGAAGATGGATGGTGATGGCTGCACAACAATGTGAATGTACCTAAAGACACTGAGCTATACACTTAAAATGATTTAAAACAATGAAGTTTAGGTTGTACTTTACCGCAATTTTCAAAAAGAATGAATTCTGACACATGCTACAATGCAGATGAACCTTGAAAACATTACGCTAAGTGAAATAAGTCAGATTTAAATGGATAAAACAGTATGTTACTGATTGTATTTATCTACAGTACATGGAGTAGTCAAATTCATAGAAACAAAAAGTGAAACGGTGACTGCCAGGAGCTGAAGTGAGGAGGTGATGAAGCTATTGTTTAACAGGTAGAGTTTTAGTCAGGGAAGATAAAGTTCTAGAGAAGGATGGTGGTGATGGTTATGCAACAATATGAGTGTATGTAATGCCACTGAACAAACTATAGACATAAAACTAGTTGAAGTGGTAAAGTTTGTTATGTGTATTGTACCACAATAAAAAAATTCATACAATCGGTCTTCCATTTCCCTAATAAACATCAGTGCAATTAACAGGAGAGAATGCTAAAGAAATATCTGGGAAGTTTTAGAAGAAAACTTGTAATTGCAAAATGTAGCAGTGCCCTGATAATCGTATATCCTGAATCAAAACATTGACTCTGGCCCAAGGCCTGGAGAGACAAGAATAAAGCAATCCAAATATGGGTGAACACCACCAGATAACACACTACCATGCCAACAGAAATACCCCTGCAACTTCTTGTTGTTTTTTAAATGACTGTTTTCTCTTTTATTGGTCTTTTAAAAAAATTTTTACTTTTATTGATTAGAGAAAGAGGGAGAGAGAGACACTGATTTGCTGTTCCATGTACTTGTGCATTCACTGGTTGTTTCCTGCATGTGCCCTGACTGGGATCTAACCCAAAACCTGGTGCATTGGGATGACGTTCCAACCAACTGAGCTACCAAGCCAGGGCTGCACATTATTATTCACAGGTTCCAACACAACAAAAACATGAAAGGCTTCCATTTGCACTGACCAAGACCTGACTTTAACTTTTAATTTTAATTAACTTAAATTTAAATAGCCACAACATTCATCTGGCTACCATGTTAGATGATACAGCCAGACTGGTAAATCTCTGGGAAAAGGTCTTTGGTTTTTATCATTTACTTGTTATGTACTCCTACTTGCTAACAATGCAAGGCATACAGTACAGCTGACCCTCAAACATGGGTTTGAACTGCACAGGTTCACTTATGCAGATTTTTTTCAATAAATATGATAAATGTATTTCCTCCTCATGATTTTCTTAATACATTTTCTTCTCCACTTAATTAATTTAGTTAGTTTAGAGAGAGTGAAAGGAGAGAGAAATACTGATTTGTTGTTTCGCTTATTATGCATTCATTATTTGATTCTTGTATGTGCCCTGACTGGGAGTCAAACCGACAACCTTGGTATACTGGAACAACACTCCAACCAACTAAACTACCGGCTTACTTTCCTGTAAGATCACAGCATATTAGACATATAGCAAACAAAATATGTGTTAATTGACTGTTTATGTTATTGGTAAAGCTTCTGATCGACAGTAGGCTATTAGTAGTTAAGTTTTGGGGGAATCAAGTTTATACACAGATTTTCAACTGCCCCCAACACCCGAGTTGTTCAAGGGTCAACTGTATTCCTATGTTCAATGAACTTACTGAGCCAAAGAAGTTGTTCAGGAACATTTTCTATTTTCTAGGAGGCTCTCCTTTCAAAAATGTTATGTTTTAAGGGTTACTTGACTGAAGGATTGACAGCATAAGAATAAAAAAAAGCCCAGATTTTCAAATAAATCAAATCAATGACTGCAATGGCTAGAGAAAAAAATCAAACACTAAATGTTATAGAACTAAAGAATCAAGATTTTCCAAAGAGGGAAATTACTAGGAAAGAAGTTTAAATCTGATATTCCATGACCTTCCTGATATTTATTGAATAGAAGCAAATTCTCAAGAATATAATTAACCACAAAAGACAGCATCTATCAAAGCATGTATGATTTCCTTTGATTTATGCTTTTCATTGCTTTTTTGGTTTCCAGAATAAACTATAAAACTTTTGAGATTACCTCTAACCCAGAGACTTTCATCTCTGGAAAGGAGTCTCATAGTCTCCTTATAATCTAAATTACAAACTTACAGCAAATGAGTAGCATAATCATTAGCCTATAAAAAGATGGTTTTTCCTTCCTCGGCTTCCTACATTGTCTACTAATTTTGGTTACTGGAGGTAGGCAAAGGAAACTACTAAGTGTTCAGAATAGTCCACTGTTAGATGGGCTTCCTTTTTGGTCCATCTCAAAATAATGTTTTTTAAAAGATTTTATTTATTTATTTTTAGAGAGAGGGGAAGGGAGGGAGGGGGAAGGGAGGGTGAAAGAGAGGGAAAGAAATGTTAATGTGTGGTTGCCTCTCACATGCCCCCCACTGGGGACCTGGTCCACAACCCAGGAAGGTGCCCTGACTGGGAATCCAACCAGCGACCCTTTGGTTTGTAGGCCGGCACTCAATCCACTGAGCCACACCAGCTGAGGCTCAAAATAATTTATTTCTTTTAAAATACTTTGAAGATATCAGTGGTATCTGCCTATCACATAAAATAAAACCAGGCTGTAAGTAGCTTTCAAGAATTTTGGTGGTAAAAAAGTTTAGAGTAATGAATGTAGAATAGCTTCTTTAGAAAATGGCTGTTTTATATGAATATTGGTGAAAGAGAAAAGATGCTGATTCACAGTACAAACGCTAATCCATATCCAAATTACACCTCTGTATCACATCTATTGTCACCAGGTCATTAAAACTATATTAAATGACACCCTGGCTGGCATGGCTCAGTTGGTTGAACGCTGTCCTCCAAAGCTAAAGGTCACTGATCCAATTGCCAGTCACGGCACATGCCTGAGTTGTGGGCCTGGTTCCCCAAGTCTGGGCACATGCTAGAGGCAACTAATGGATTTTTCTCTCTCACACTGATGTTTCTCTCCCTTTCTTCCTCCCTTCCCCTCTCTTGAAAAATAAATTAAATTAAATTAAAATTAAAAAGAAACTATACTAAATGACTCTAAGATCAATAAAGTGCAGGGTGAAGGGAAGAAAGGATAATAGTTTTTCAAAATGTGTATCCTTCAAAGTGGTTTTGAAACAGACCAGGCAAAATCTGTTCCTCACCAATTTCAAACTAAAAATTAAAACACTAAAAAAAGAAAGAAAGAAGGAAAGAAACCCACTATTCTTCTTACTACACTGTAACAGAGTTCTAGTGAAAAATGTCACTTAGTGCCCTGGCTGATGTAGCTCAGTGGATTGAGTGTGGGCCTGCGAACCAAAAGATCGTGGTTCGATTCCCAGTCAGGGCACATGCCTAGGTTGCAGGCCAGTTCCCAGCAGGGGACCAACGAGAGGCAACCACACACTGATATTTCTCTCCCTCTCTCCTTCCCTTCCCCTCTAAAGATAAAATAAATAAAATCTTTAAATTAGTGACAACATCAAGAAAGCCTTACTGAGTCAAAAAATTCCTCTCCTTTTCTATACCCAAGTCTTTCAAAGTACAAAAAGAGAGCAATATAAACTTATTCATAAAGTTTGTTTAAAAAAAAAAAGGATGTAAGGACTCAAAACATCAACACAGGAGGCTGAATAATAGTATTTTCAATTCCCCAGGGATATAGTAGAAATAGCAGCAAAAACAAATGAAATCATAAAGACAAATTTGAGTTATCCAACTGCCCCTTTGGAGGTGCCTATAAACTGCTATTCACACAACAAATGGGGTGGGCAAAAGTAGATTTACAGTTGTAGTATGTGAAAGTTTATTCTTGTACTACAACCATAAGCTGCATGTCTTTGTCCAGATGAACAACTGTAATCCTACTTTTGCCCATCCCAACCTTTATCCTTTGTTTCTTTCTTTTTAAATTTTATTTATTTATTTTTAGAGAGAGGGGAGGAGAGGGAGAGAAAGAAAAACATAAATGTATGGTTGCCTCTCACACACCCTGTACTGGGGGCCTAGCCTGCAACCCAGGCACATGCCCTGGCTGGGAATCGAACCAGCAACCCTTTGGTTCGCAAGCTGGCATTGAATCCAATGAGCCATACCAGCCAGGGCAGTTTGTCTCTTTCTTAGTAATCATGGTTTATTCCTTCAATTATGGTTATCAGATTATATAAACAAATAAAAGGTTACTACAATCTACTAGGGGAGACAAAACAAGCAAATTTTCAAAAAGCAATTAAATAAAGTCCTCTAGGTGTTCAGTGTGAGCAGAAATGACTTTCAGTTGAATAGAATCAGTTAAGACTTCAAGGAGAAAGTGGAATTTAGCCTGGGTTTTGAAAAGATGGGTTAGTTTCTTCATTTGAAAAAAGCATTGGGAAAGAATAACAGTAAAAGCGCTGAGGTAAGAAAGAATAAAAGAAATCACAATAATGGGCAAAGGTGGCATTACCCCAGCCACCAAAACCATTTGCTTATTATGGGCGGTAATACAGCTGTGTGAATGCTGGAGAGAAGGACCTTGTAAATGTAAGAGGGAGTCTGAAGATGCAAGTGAGACACAGGATGACCAAAAGATTAAGGTTCCTGAGAATCCAGAAAAGATGCAGAGCACCTGTATCAGGTAAGAAAAAAAGGGAGAAGCAGTTGAACACACTCGTGTTGAAGTTTTACCAAATCAGAGGTAAAGGGTTGATGATATATTTAAGAAAGTGACTAGCAATGATAGAACCTGGAATCCAAACTGGATAAAGATAAGACTGAATAAAGAAAAAGTAGGGGCTTTGTCAATGGAACAAGGTTTTGATGAAATTCAAAAACTAATGCAGGGACTTCAGTTTAACATGACTGAACTGATTGAACACATTGGTTTGCCCTCAGATCCCTTTCAAAAATCCACTAAAATGAGAGTAAAAAGATTAAAAAAAAAAAGATGGGTTAGGGAGGTTGGGGAAACCCACAAGAACAAAGACAAGGAAACACAACAGATACTGATTGATATAAGTGTGGAAACTAGAGCTAATGCATGAGTGTTACCTGTCTTGGCAGGTCTGAGAAAGCTGAAATAAGCCTAGGTACTAGGTGATGGGAATAAGAATGCCACCAAGGGCAACACATTGCTTCATTTGCAAAATCCCAGTTAGGCTCAGAAATCAGAAGTACTAGGTACAACAGATGTACAGGTAGACCAGAAAACAAAGGAGTAAGTGGATCCAGAATCTGTACAAGCAGTTAGATTCCCGGACTTTCTTCCTGATTCTGATAACCCAGGCTACTCCTCACCCACCATTACAGAAGACTCAAGGTTTCCTTTGGGAACACTGAAGTAGTGGGACTGCGGACTCTTGTACAACAGACTCACATAAAGGACAGAACTGTCATATTGAAAACAGGGTATTAATTCAAAGCCGGCAGGCTTAATGGTGACCCATCCCCTGGGTCATTAACCCACCTGCCACCAGCGGCCTTGTTTACAATCCCCAGGCAGAAGATCAGAGGACTTCTCTCAGGGTAGAAGTGGACCAACAGAAAGACAATGAGAGAAGGGGTTAAAGTCCCCTTCTCAACTGCCCATTAAATGAGGGACTAATCCAACAAAAGACCATGGCATCAATAATTCAGTGCATGCAACACAAGAAAGAAGTGAAGGGATACCCTAGGATAGTGTTAAATAGAGATCCCAGGACAATAATTAAGCAATACACTTGGAGAACAACCAGGCCAGATTTGAGCGAGGGAATGGAAGCTCTCAGAAGTTTCCTTCCACCAAAAAAAAAAACCAAAAACAGGGAAACAGTTACTAGGTTGAACATACTAAGATGATACTTACACTTACTGAAAAAGTTTGGGATGAATTACTATAGACACATATAGAAAAGGAAGCAAATGTGGGGGGAAGGTAATGTTTAGCACAAGAGAAAAGTTGCACAAAATGGGAAATATTACCATGGTACATATGCTGCATGGTTAACCATGCGTATTAGTTTAACCAAAAAAGAAGTGATATAATTATGCTGGAGAGACTGGATGAGAGGAAGTACAGGGAGCCTAAGTCCTCATCTTTCATAGGAGGAAGTCTATACGTAACAGCTTTTTTTATCCTAGGCAGTTTTCTTGTAAAATTTCCATTTTATAACTTAAAAAAAAAAAGGTTTTAAAGTTGAGTTTTGAATCCCAGTTTTAAAAAAATAAAAATTTAATTTTTATCAAAATTAAAATAGCATAAGATTCTTGAGCTAACGAAATGGAAGAGCAGGTTGTGATCAGAGCAGAATGTCTGAGCTGGTGATTTGGGGAGCTGGTGACTTTTCAATAATGACAAGATCGAGAGTGTAACTGTGTGACCAGGTTGCTGACAAAAAGAGTAAGGAACTGAGGCCAAAGTGTCACCTGACTTGTCAGTCCAAGTGCAGAAGCTGCCTAAAAGTGATGATGTGTGGCCGTGCTTGGTGTTTTCCAGGTCCACTTTTTGGCCCTCCCTACCGTGTTTTCTGCCCCAGTATGTAGATCTGTATGGACTCTTTAAATAGGTTCCCATGTCCCCTAGCTTTTGGCTAGGTGTGTCCAACACAGAATCCCAGGGGGGAGTTTAGGAGAATAAGGTCAAGACATTTATTCCTCCAGCTTCCTTCCTGCAAAGTCACCTTATGCTGACTATGTCCCTTCAACTGAAAACTACTACTTAAGGCAGAGCCAACTCCATACTCTTCTTGAGAGTTCAAGTAATCACTCTCTCCCCTACCCCATCCAGCCCATGGATGTTAACAATTTGGCTACAGGTTACAACTACCTCTTTAGGTACCACATCTTTATAAATAGTACCTTTATAAAAGAAACCCTCCTCAAATTATCCTATTTCAAGTGTGCCAATTGTCCTGTTGGGACCCTGTGTGATGAGTTAATGAGGAGGAGGATGATGACAGAAGGTTGTAACACAGAGCAGAGTAAAGTAATAGGAAAAAAGTGACTACTATTTAAATAACAATTACTGCCCTGGCCAGTGTGGCTCAGTTGGTTGGGCGTCATCCTGCGAACCAAAAGGTCAATAGGTCAGGGCATATGCCTAGGCTGCAGGCTTTGGTACCCAGTGGGGGCGAATTCAAGAGGCAAATGATGTACGCTTCAATGTTTCTCTCTCACATTGGTGTTTCTCTCCCTCTTGCTCCCTCTCTTCCTCCCCCCCATCTAGAATCAATAAAAGAAACTAAATACATAAACAAACAAATAACAACAAACGTATTTTGAGTTCCATGGTAGAACTTTTCTTAGCTCTTTGCAGGTATTAATTCATTTAATCACGACAAGCACCCTATGTGGCAAGCAGAGATTTTTGTCTGGTTCATTCCCATATGCCAAAACCTAGCACGGCTGCAGGTACAGATTAAGCACCCAAACACTGATTTAAAATACACACAACAACAAGCAAGTTTAGTAGGGAAGGGCTGACTTTTGGTATGGTGTAGCATTTCTCCTATTTACTTTGAAAACTATATTCATCAGGAACCTCACTCCCCAGATCACAAAAACTAACACTAAATAAAACTATATGTGAATGATTTTTCTTGCACAGCCTACAGTGTGTCCTATTCTTTTATCTTCCCATGAGGTTATCCAGGACTTGAGTTCCCAACTGCTTTTTTTAAAATGTAATATTAAAAGTTAGAAGTTTTTAAATATTATGCATTTGCAGCTTAGACTGATTTAAAACAGCAGAGCACCTTTAAGCATCAGTTATTACGTAGTTGGTTTTTTTTTTAAAGAGCAGGGAGCAATTTTCTTTTTATAAAGTGCAAAATTAAGAATGGTAAAGCCAGCAAGATCAAGTACACACACTCACACGAAAATAGAGCACAGCAAAGGTATGAAAATTAGAGAAGGAAACATAAGACAGTGAATCAAAGAATGCAGAAATACAATAGGTATAAAAGGTTGTGATTAAACCGCTCCCTGGATGCTCACAGTTACATGGAATAATCAAGGAAGCTATGATACCCGCATCCTATAAAGAACAGATAAGACCTAGGTTAGAGAACCAATATGCGGCAAAATAAGAACTCCAAAGATTTTTTGAAATCAGAATTGATGTTATCTTAAGATTACATTACACTCCAAAACACTGGCAAATTTTACGTGTAAAAGAATCGAGACATCTGAGAAGTTTCGAGAATAAAGAACTTCAAACTAGAGTGAAACATCAGCAAGAAGAGTGAGTTGTAAGGCTACGATTGGGAGGGAACTGCCAGACGCAACACTTGGACACCGAAGGGAGACAGATAAAAGTATTCTTAAGTGGAAGATGGAGAATGACTGGGGCTAGATTTGGTTGAAGACAAAACCAAAAAGCCGGGCCTAAGAGGCAAGTAACAAGGGTAAAATTTAAAGAGGACTACATCGATGCCATAAAAAAGTGTAGGACCTACCAATCAGAATCTACGGGGTGGGGAAAGGGCCAGTTCGCGACCGGCCAGCTGCGACTTTTGTCCAAAAAGCCGCGTAGCTAGCTAGCTTCTCAGCCCCACCCCGCGGGAAGCAGCTCCTCCCGGAGGAGGACCTCACGAGGCCAACCACCGGGTTCGGGCTGCTGCTCCAGCTCAGTTCCCACCCCGCCCTTTCCCCCCGCGGGGCAGAACGGCCTCTCTGGGCCCCTTACCGAACGCTGCAGCTCCCCAAGCCAAAACGAGGCGCGCTCCTTTCCGCTGGGATCTGGGTCGTGGTAAAGCGCCTGCACTGCCTGGTACACGAGCTGTAATGTTGGCTTTGCCCCTTCCATGGTAGGGGGGGTGGTGGCGGCAGTGATGGCTCTGGCTCTTCTCCGAGGCTTCTCCGGTTGCTCCCCTTTCGTGCTTCCTTACTGTGTCGTCCTCGGCCGCTCCCCGACTGGCGCCATCTCCTCTTTGGCCGTTACCAGAGCAGAGGGGTCCCCGGTGGAAGTTGCCCCCTCGGAAACAGGGGTTAGATCGTACTCAGGTTCCTGGCCCTTTTCCCGATCTTCCCAGTCGACTCCAGACTTCTGAGTCCACACGCCGGTTCTCGCCTCCGCACCCCGCCGACTGGTCCTCAGAAGTCTGTCTCAACACCAAGCAAACCACGTTTGTCTCAGTACCGTATCTAAACCGCGTTAACCCGGACCGGAAACGGCACCACGGCTACCTTTAGCACACTTCCGCTTGGTGCAGTGCAAACGGCCTCCTTCCTGGCACGCCTCTTCGTGTCTACCCGCCCTCTCCCGGAAGTGACCCTGCAGAGGGGAGCCAGAGATAGTGCTCCCAGGTGGTTCTCTGGGTTCCTTGCGTCCAACTGGGTACTTAGGATTCACTTGTATCCCGTACCTGAGCCGCTCTCCTCCTCTTGACAATGGATCCGAGGTGTTTCCTCTGCATTCTGATTTCTCCATCCCTCTCCAGAGAATTCTTCCTGACCCTAGTGGCCAAAACACGTCAATTCAACCATCCAACGCATGCCCACTCTACTGGAAACCCAATGACTTAAAAGAGAGGTTTTCTGTGTTGACTGTAGTGGAGGAGGCAGACACGTAATCAAATAACTGTTGTACAAACGTCAAATATGTGCCACGTTGAAATAAGTTCAAAATGCATAGAATCCCTGTTCAGCCCCCTTTCCACTAAGTTCTGATACCCAAAAGGGTATTTCTATTGCTCAGGACACGCTGAACTCCAGAGTATATGCATACATCTTTAAGGTCATTCCCACATTGAAAATTGTATTTTTGTGTGTGCCTTCCAGAATCAAAAATACATGGTCTAACAATTCGCAATAGCAGTATGTTAAAGGATTTCCCAACATTGTTGTTACTCCTTGGCAATAATAAATGCTACTATTTGATGAATGTTTACAATGTGCAAAGCACTTTAGTTACAAGATCTCAATTATTCCTACTGTGCCAATTAAATTCCCGTTTTAAGGAATAAGACATGGGTACTGTAATTTGCCCAAGGCTACACAGTTTTGTTTTGTTTTTTTTTATGAAAGTCAGCATTTGACTCCAAATCAGTTTCACTCCAAAGCCTATTAAATAGTACAGTCCCTATCATTCTGTTATTTAGTTTGTTTCTGAACTGGTATTCTCAAGGGATTTTCATTGCCAATGTCACAGTGAAAACAGTGTTACTACACAGAGTTGATACAATTCCAAAAAGAAAAGAAACTTGATACTTTGGTTACCCAATTCACCTATTCGTTAAAAAGAGATTTAGTAAGACTACTTTGATCTTTGCTCTTATAGAGTTTATAGTCTAATTGCAAAGAAAGACAAGCAATTCAATACAGTTAAGAAGTTCTATGAATATCCACAAAAGAATGATATTGAACATGCTTTGTACAAAAAAAAAAAAAAAATCCGAGGAGATAAATGTAAGAGCTAAAACTATAAAACTCTGGGAAAGTCCCTGACTGGTGTAGCTTAGTTGGTTGGGCATCAGCCCAAAAAGCCAGTTCGATTCCTGTTCAGGGTACATGCCTGGGTTGCCATTCAGTCCCCGTTGAGGCATGTAAGAGAGGCAACTGATCAATATTTTTCTCCCTCTCTTTCTCCTTCTCTTCTCTCTGAAAAGTAAATAAAAATCTTAAAAAATAAAACTCTTGGAAGAAAACAGAACATATGACTATCATGACCTGGGATTAGGCAATGGTTTTCTTAGATATGGCACTAAGAGCACAACAATAAAATTTAAAAAATAGATATATTGGACTTCATCAAAACTAAAAACTTGTCCTGGCTGGTGTCGCTCAGTGGACTGAGCACCAGCCTATGAACCCAAAGGTCACCCTGTTCCACCTCCAGTCAGGGTGCATTCCAAGGTTGTGGGCCAGGTCCTCAGTTAGGGCTGTGAGAGAGGCAACCAATCGATGTATCTCTGGCACATCAGTGTTTCTCTCCCTCTTTCTCTCTCCCTCCCTGTCTCTCTAAAAAGAAAGAAATAAAATCTTTAAAATCAAAACTAAAAACTTTTGTGTCAAAGACCACTTAAGAAAGTGAAATGACAACATGCAAAATGAGAGAAAATATTTGCAAATCATATATCTGATGAGGGATTAGTATCCACAATATGTAAAAAAAACTTTTACAATTCAACAGTGAAAAGATAATTCAATTTTTTAAATAGGTGAAGGGTTCAAATAGATATTTCTCCAAAGAACATATACAAATATATGTGAAAAGATGCTCAGCATTTTAGTCATCAGGGAAATGTAGATCAAAACATGATGAGATGCCATTTCACACTCACTAGTATGGCTAACAAAGGAAAGACAATGTTGGCAAGATTGTGGGAAAACTGAAACCCTCACACACTGTTTGTGGGATTGCAAATTGGTGCAGACGCTTTAGAAAACAGTCTGGCAATATGACAATCCCTCAGAGTTTAAACAGAGTTACCATATGGCCCAGCAGTTCCACTCCTAGGTATATACCTGCAAGAAATGAAAACCTAAGTTCACAGAAACACTTGTACCTGAATGTTTCCAGCAGCATTATTTGTAATACCTGAAAAGTGAAAACATCCTCCAAGTTCATCAACTGGCAGCAAAGGGGTAACAAAATGCAGTATGTCCGTGGGATGGAATGTTAAGTATTGAAGGAAAGAAATACTGTTACCTGCTAGAGTGTGGATAAACCTTGAAAACATTGTGCTAAGTCAGCAATTTCCATCCCTTTTTTTTTTTTTTTTTAATCTCATGGCACACACAAGTTAATTACTAAAATTCCGTGGCACACCAAAAAATATATTTTTTGCTGACCTGACAAAAACTAGGTATAATTTTGATTCTTTCAGACTGGGCAGCTATTGTTGTGTTGGCTGTTGTCTTTCTTGTTTGTTTGTTTGTTTGACAATCTAAGGGAAAGGAAGACAGTGCCCTTGACTAAATAGTCGGGTATTACATGTTTTAAAAATTCTTATGTCACACCAGTTGAAAATCGCTGTGCTAAATATAAGCAGCCAGACAAAAATGAAATATCCAGAACAGGCAAATCTCTAGAGACAGAAAGTCAATGAGTAGTTGCCAGGGGGTGGGGGAAGAGGAAAAAGATGAAATGTTCTGGAATTAGATAATGGTGATGATTGCCCAACCTTTTGAAAATACTAAAAACCATTTAATGTATGCTTTAAAAAGATGAATTTTATGGTATGTGAGTTATATTTCAATAAAAGTTCTATGATTAGGATTATTTAAAATACCACATAAATATCTGGTCAAAAGTTACAAAACAAAACACAACAATAAAAAAATACATAGTATCTCACTCATCTTTGTATCTTCAAGCCATTGTCTAATCTATTGTGTGTGCATAGTAAATGTTTTAAGTTACTTGCCTCTTAGCTCTTTAGTCTTAAAAAAAATCATTCTAACTGCAACATCAAATCACTTAGGCAGGGGGCAAGTGACAAGACCAGAGGTAAACTTGTAATAATCCTGATGAAGAGGTAGGGTTACCTAGAGTAAGCCATTGGCAGTGCAGATGGAGATAGAGTTACTTAAGAATTTCAGAAGAATTTTGATATAGTGATTGTTTGAGTGCCAGGGTATGCAGAGAGGGAAGAGAAACCAGGCTTCTGAGTATGGAACCCAGATGAAGAAACAGCTTTTACGGCAGTGGGTAGAGGTATGGGGGCGAAGATGAGGAGTTTAATATCAAACATGGTGAGTACTCAGGTACTCACAAGACAGCCAAGGCCAGCAGACTGTACCATGTGTGAGACCGAAGCCAAGGACCAGGCTGAACATACAATTTGAGAGCCCTCAGTGTATATATAGTTGGTGGGTGAAGACAAAGAGGCAGTTGAGATGAGCCAGGGAGAAGAGGGACCAAGGCAGGTCCCTACAGATAAACATTATTTAAAGAATTGGCAGAGGAAGCAGAGTCTCAGAATAAGCAGCCAGAGGGAAAGGTGGAGAACCAGGAAAACACACTGGACAGATCAGAAAAGTAGAGAGAATAGTGGAGTGAACACGCTTACTTGTCTTGAATACATTACTATATTGAAGGAGTATCTGATGCTTCAGAGAGGTCAAATACGGTTAGAATATTAAATCTGAAATAAAATAGAAGTATTTGGAATACCAAAACCTCTTTTGCCTTTAGGCACGATGGCCATGCTAGGAACTCTGGCCTCTCATGCCACGTCTGATGTGCCTACTGCAGACTCTCCACAACAAGGGCCCTCACTTCTTCTTACTAGAAGGAAATGAAATATATTTTCCTTAAGCAAGAAGGTGGTTTTCTGAGGGAAAGAAGGAACAAAAAGATTTTTTTTTTTTTACTCACTCATTTGGGCAAGCTTACCCAAAGGTTAAATATCATCCTGCAATAAACAATGGCCTCTCCATTCCACACAGGCTTTGCCGTGGTGACTTCCATAAAAACTTAAATCTGCCATGGGAAGGTGTACGTGACACGTGGTGAACTTCAGGTTACACTGAGCATGGACTGTAGCCCCACTGAGTCCTCCTGAATGATCTTTTCACACCGCTGACCCCTGCTCTCCATCCACCAAACCCCAGGGTGAGGCGAGCCCTTGCATTTTGCAGGGAAGTTGCACAGACAGCATCGCAGAGGCCAGTGGTTTCCCCCCAGGACCTATTCTTCTATTGTTTGTCTTCTTCAAAACCTTCCTGGAGGTCCTTGAAGGAATACTCTTCTTTTCCTCACTAACTCAAATTGTGTTTCTGTCACCTGCCATCAAAAGACTTTTGACAAATACCCTGCTGCCTTAGCTGCAGCTGCCATAATAAAACATCGTAGAATCTGTGGCTTAACAGACAGAAATTTATTTTCCCAAAGTTCTGGAGACTGGAACTTCAAGATCCGGGTGCCCTCCTGGTCAGGTTCTGGTGAGAGCTCTCCTCCTGACTCACAGCTGACAGCACCCTCGCTGCGTGCTTACACGGCAGGAGGAAAGAGATTGCTCTTCCTCTCCTCATGAGGCCACAGTCCTATTAGAACAGGCACCGACCTTATGACCTCATTTAACCTTAGCTACATCCTAAAGACCCTACCTCCAGATACAGTCACACAGGGGGTTAGAGCTTCCTGATATAAATTCCTCTGGGTGAGGTGGAACTCAATTCACTCCATAGTATCTGCCATCACCTCCACTGACCTTGGAGAGCGAGAAGGCCCTCATCTTCACCTGAAAGATTCAGGTAACATGAGATTTCTTTGGCTCATACATGGTAGTAAAAGCTCAGGCACAGCTATGCTGACTGCTCGAGGGGCAGAGGTATGTTGTGCTTAACTAGAGGGCAGCACCCTTGGGTTGGATCTCACAGCTTCCTGCTGGAAACAAGCAGTCTCAAGTGTCTCAGGTGGTAAAGGGACACTTGTAGGGTACCAAGATATATGTATAAGAATGTTCGTCCCAGGGCTATTTGCCCTAGTGAGAAGGTGGAAATACCCTGAGTATCCACCCATAAAGAACTGAACATTAGGGTATATGCACATATTAGATACTAGATAGCCATTGAAAACCAAGTCACAACTATTATTAATTTTGTTACATGGAATAGCAGTATTTTGGTTATATATAAAAATGTCCTTATTTATTTAGAAATACACACTGAAGTATTTAAGAGTGGTGTGGTATAATAAAGGAAATATCTGGCCTTTGTCCTCAGTTCCTGATACAGTGCTTCAGAAACTCTTGGCACTTCCTGAGGATAGGAACGTTTTTGTTATTGTAAGAAAGTGACTCGAGGTGGGCCCCTGCATGCTGCAGGGTTGGGGTGGTCACCAGAAGGATCAATTAGAGGGTTGTCACTTGGAGCCAGACTGACCTCCCAGGAGTTGCAGATTGAATTCACTGTCAATTATGCGAGCAGTGATTTAATCAGTCGTGCCTAGTAATGAAACCTGATCAAAACTCTGGACACCGAAGCCCAGCGGAGCTTCCTGGTCTGTGAACGCAGCAAGGTGCCAGCAGGGGGACAGCCCTGACTCCACCATGAGAGGTCATGGGAACTCTGCCTTCTTGCTTGATGGATAGCCTTCATAACAAATCTTTATTATATTTACAGCACTTTCCTGCATCTATGAGCTGCTCTAGCAAATTAATAGAACCTGTGGGAGTTGGGGGAACCCCTGAAGCTATGGCCATTTGGTCAGGAGTTCAGGTGGCCTGGGGACTACTGAGGTAAAGCGGCATCTGAAGTGAGGGCAGTCTTCTGGGGACAGATCCTGTAAGCCTGTGGTGTCTGATAGTGTCAGCAAGCAGTTAGTATCAAAATTGAATTGCACCGCTGGCTGGTGTGGCTCAGTGGATTGAGTGCAGGCGTACCAACTAAAGTGCTGCTGGTTCGATTCCCAGTCAGTGCACATGCCTGGGTTGCAGGCCAGGCCAGGTCCCCAGTGGGGGGTGCTCGAGAGGCAACCACACATTGATGTTTCTGTCCCTCTTTTTCTCCCTCTCTTCCCCTCTCTCTAAAAATAAATAAATAAAATCTTTTAAAAATGGAATTGCAGTAACAGTTGGGATAGAAAGGGAACAGGTAAGATGTTCATGAAGTCTGTAATTTAGTTAAAATATTAGTCATAAACTTCATCCCCCACCAATAGATGAAGCAAATATGGCAAAATGCTAATAAATTGTTAAATGTAGATAAGGAAATGTGTTCACTATGCCATTCTCTCTATTTTTCTATGTCTGAAGTTTCCCAAATTGAAAAAAAGTCAAAACTGGGGGAAAAAAAAACAAGCCAATTGTTATTTATTGACATGAGAAGATGTCAGTAGATATTGGAAAATGAAACAGGTTACTACTCAGCATGTGACAACACGTATGGATATGAGATTATATCTATATTCATGCACAGGCAAAGGAAGGTGTCTGGAAGGATGCTGAACTAAATGTTAGCAATGGTTGTCTCTGATGATGGCCCTTTGAGCGGTTCTTTCCCAGGTGCTTCTCCAGAGCGCTCATCACCACTTGACATGGTCCATAGACGTAGTTTGGGCTGCTCCCTCCATCACTATGCTGGCTCGATGCAGACAGGGACTTTCTTCTGGTCACTGTCACATTCAGTGCTTTGAACATCACCTGGCATATGGCAGGCACACAATAAATATTTGTTAAATGTATTAATATTCATCTTATTTACATTTTCTTTCTAAAATTGTTTTATTTATTGATTTGAGCAAGACATCATTTTGTTGTTCCACTTACTGATGCATTCATTGGTCGATTCTTGTAAGTGCCCTGACTGGGGATGGAGCCCACAGCTTTGGCATATCAGGACAATGCTCTAACCTATGGAGCTACCCACCCAGGGCTGAGTTTCCTTTATAATGATTGTTTCATTTTTAACAAACGTATGTTATTAAAAAAACACAGCTAAGTTTTTTCCCCAACCAATGACACTATAAAGTTGAAGGGGCCAATGTTGACTGAATGTTGATGGCCCTTTGTCAAGAAGAAGGTAGATAGCGCGCACATGTCCTGGACCACCTTCTCCTGACTATTCAACTCTTAGGGCATGAATTCCTCCATCTGCACAACTGGAGACAGCCCTGAACCCGGCACCAGACAAATCGCTGTTCCCTCAATTTAATCCACATTCAGGGCCCGTGTGCTGAGTACAGCACCTTTGTTTGGCTCTCCAGCTCAGAACCGCTCTCTGTCTGGCCGGCTTTTCACTCAATTTCCCTTGCAAAACAAATTCAAACTGGTGGGAGGGACTGGGGGAGGAGACTGGTGAATGAAGATCATGAATTTCTAAGGACTAACGACAGTGCAAATTAACTATCCACAGTCAAAAGGAGGTTTGTCTAAAAATGTTCCCAGGGACAATTTTGATAGGCCAGGGTGGGAAAGCACTGAGTAGGTTTGAATTTTCCTGAACATTATAGCAAAGTGAGATTTGCTTCAGAAAAGGAAATATGAGACGGAGAATTCAGGGACAGTGGAAGAGAAAAAGCGTACGCAGTTCAGTAGAGGGCCACCAAGCTACCTCGGATTCCGTCTCCCCTCTCTCTCACAAAACCTTCCTTCCCCTGTTGAGCTCTTGTCTGCAAGCCAGACATAGATGAGGGGGAAAGTAGCTTTTCCCAGCAAGATCAATTTTTATGTCATTCTACCCACAGTTTACTGACACTTAGCCCAGTTTTATTTCAGAGTATTAAGCAATGCCCTGGAGCTGGTGTGAGTTGGGCCAAACCGTTGCCCAACCAGCTGGAGGATTCACCTCCTTCACCAACGCAGAAGGTCCCACTTGTCTGTAGGGACAAAGAAATAACTCATCTACAGTGGCGTGATGGAGAGAGGGCTGTCCCCAAACTCAGACCTGCTGGGGCCGGTCCTGGCACCACCTCTTTCTGGCCACGTGACTCTACCCAGGTAACTCCGTTCCTTGGCTGGATTCCCCTCCAAAAAGGGTCATGACTCCCACTTAACCCAACACACAAAAAAGACCAAGATCACGTGAAAGTGCATTGACACTGGCTCAGTGTAAACACTGTCAAGTAATTAAATACACTTTTACTAATAGATGGAGTCAGTCGCTTCTAGTCTTATTGAGATACTTAGAAATCACAGGTTTTTACCCCAAACCAATAGGCCTTTCAAATACTGGAGGAATAGTGTATTTAGTGAAGCACCAAGGCAACAAATAAGCCCGAGTCTCAGCCCCCACCAGCCGCACACCTGTGACCACTGTCACACCTGTTGCACTGGTTCTATCTCCCGGCTTCCCAGGGTCCAAGCGCCGACCAGCCAGCTCCTGCTTCTTGAATAATTTAGATACTTAGATCCACTTACGACACCCAGCTACCCTGCCCTTCTGCTTAGTGGACACTGAGCACATACTTGCTCTGGTTCCACGCTGCAACTGGAGTCCAGGGCCTCTTCCCATGAATAAGCCCAAAGCTCTCATCACTGTCCTCCAGCCTTCCAGATCTCTCTACAGGGGTGTCCAACCCTCGGCCCGCAGGCCGCATGCAGTCCAGGATGGCTATGAATGTGGCCCAACACAAAATCATAAATTTACTTAAAACCTTTTTTTTTGTTCATCAGTTTTTGTTAGTGTTTGTGTATTTAATGTGTGGCCCAAGACAACTCTTCTTCCAGTGTGGCCCAGAGATGCCAAAAGGTTGGACACCCCTGTACACAGTTCAACTTCCCTCTTCCCCCAGTTCCCAAATACTTCACCTTCCAACACTCTAACCTCCATAGCCCATCCCTGTCTGTCACTTTGATTCTCAATGGTGCCGATCAACCCAGCTGCACATTAAAATCACTTGGGGAAGAACATTAAAATACACCAATACTGGGTACCTCTCTAGATCAGTTAAAGCAGAAGCCCTGGGGCTAGGTTTAGAGCTCAGTCTAGGTACTTTAAAGCTTCCAAGTGTTTCCAATGTGCAACTAGGTGATTAGCCATGCCTTCATTTTGTTACAAAAGAGTTTCTCAGCAGGAGAGCTGCTGGCACTTGGGGCCGGACAGCTCTTCCTTATTCTATCTGATCTAAGCTCACTAGCACACCCCAGTCAAGGGGACAACAAAAAACGCACCAAACATCTCCAAACGTCCCTACTTGAAAATCTTGCCAACCCCTTCTCTTCCTTTTGTGCACCACCTGCCAAAGTTTCAGGGAAAGCCTCTCCCTTCCTGCCCCGCCCCTCAGTCCTCAGCTGACTAATGTTCTAGTTTGTGCAGGCCCACGGTGTTTTCCAGCATGTGAGACTTCAGGTGCCAAAACCGGGAAGTCCCAGGCAAACTGGGATGGCTAGCAACCCTCAATTTCCTCTGTTGCCTCCCCCTGTTTTTCTGCCTTAACCCACACCTTTTTCGGAAAGTGGCCCTCCCAACCCTGACCTCCAAGAGATTTAAAGTGGGAAATTGTTGGTGGCCATTTTCTACCATGAAGACTACTGTGGGCTGTGGGGGAAGATGAGCCATATAGAAACTCTGTGCATCCCTAGCTGGTGTAGCTCAGTGGATTGAACGCCCACCTGGGAACCAAAGGTGGTTAGATTCCCAGTCAGGGCGCATGCCTGGGTTGTGGGCCAGGTCCCCAGTGTGGGGTGTGAGAGAGCCAACAACACATTGATGTTTCGCTCCCTCTTTCTCCCTCCTTGTCTCTCTCTAAAAAATAAATAAATAAAATCTTTAAAAAAATAAATCAAACATAAATAATTCAACGATTTTTAGTAGGTTCACAGATATGTACAACCATAACCACAGTCAATTTTAGAATATTTCCATCACCTGATCAGAAGCACCATACATCTATCACTCTTTGCCCCTTGGCCTCCTGCCCCACCCCAGCCCTAAGCAACTACTAATCTACTTTCTGTCTTCTACAGATTTCCTTGTTGTGCACATTTCATAGAAATGGAATCATATAATATGCAGTCATTTGTGACTGGCTTCTTTCATGTAGCATAATATTTTATTTCTTTTAAGATTTTATTTAGTTATTTTTAGAGAGAGGGGAAGGGAGGGAGAAAGAGAGTGAGAGAAACATCACTGTACGGTTGCCTCTGGTGCGCCCCCTACCTGGGACCTGGCTTGCAACCCAGGCATGTGCTGTGACTGGGAATCGACCTGGTGACCCTTCTGTTTGCAGGCCAGCACTCAGTCCACTGAGCCACACCAGCCAGGGCTCATTTAGCATAATATTTTCAAGATTTATCCACACTGTAGCAGGGACCAGTACTTCATTCCTATTCAGATTCTTTACTCGTTTTTAACTGGGTTATTATATCTTGCTGAGTTGGAACACTTATTTATATTTTCTAGATACAAGTCCCTTATCAGGTACATGATTTGCATATATTTTCTCCTATTCTGTAGGATGTCTTTTCACTTTCTCAGTATCTACTGTAGGCTGAATGTTTGGGTCTCCCCACACTTTATATGCTGAAAGCCTAACCCCCCTGCACTTACAATGCACAATCCAAAAATGAAATTAAGAAAACAATTCCATTTACAATTGCATCGAAGAATGAAATACTTAGAAATAAAAAAAAAAAAAAGAAGTGCAAAAGTTATACCTGAGAACTACAAAACATTGTTGAAAGAAATTAAAGATCTGTTAGGATGTGGGGCCATTGAGGTACTTAGGTCGTGAGAGTAGAGCCCTCATGAATGGAATTACACTTTTGTAAAACAGCCCCCAGAGCGCTCCCTTGTACCTTCCGCCACGTGAGGGTATAATGAGAAGTCTGTGACCCAGACAAGAGCCCTCACTGACCACGCTGGCAACCTAACCTCAGACTTCCAGCTCCTAGAACTGTGAGGAACGCATTTCTGTTGTTTATAAGCTGCTCTGTGGTATCTTGTTATAGCGGCCTGAAAGCGTATTTCAGTGTCCTTTGAAGCAGTTTTTAAATTTTGGTAAAGTCCAATTTTGTTGTTATTACTCAAATTTGGTCAAATCTAAGAATCATTTGCCAAATCTAAGGTCATGAAGATTTACTTTTATGTTTTCTTCTAAGAGTTTTATAATTTTAGGTCTTACATAGATTTGGATTTAATTTTTATATACGGTGCGAGAACTTTATTCTTTGCAAGTGGATATCCCGTTTCCCCAGCACCATTTATTGAGAAGACTATTTTTTCCCGTTAAATGACCTTGGTGCTCCTGTAGAATGTTAGTTGACCATAGATGTGTGGGTGTATTCCTGGAGTCTCCATTCTGCTTCCATGGATCAATAATGTCCCTCCTGTCACCAGTGCCACACTGTCTTGATTGCCATGGCTTTGTTGTAAGTTTTGAAATTAGGAACTGTGTCCTCTTACTTTGTTTTTTAAAATTGTTTTGGCTATTCTAGGTCCCCTCCAAAATCGATGAATTTTAGAAGCAATTCATCGATTTCTACAAAGAAGTCAGCAGGGATTCTGATAGGAATTCCATTGGATTGGTCAATCAATTTGGGGAGTATTGTCATCTTAATAATATAAAATCTTCCATCCATGAACATGGAATATTCTTCTAGTTATTTGGATCTTTAATTTCTTTCAACAATATTTCTTACTTTTCAGAATATAAGTTTTGCACTTTTTATTGTTTATTCCTGAAGTATTTTATTTCCTCTGATTTAACTGTAAATGAAATTATTTTCTTGATTTTATTTTTGGATTGTTCATTGCAAGTACATAGAAAAATAATTGATTTTGTATACTGGTCTTGTATCCTGCAAACTTGCTTAACTTGTTCACTAGTTCTAGTAGTTTTTTAGTGTATTGTTTAGAGTTTTCCATGTACAAGATCATGCCATCTACAAACAGAGAGTTTTGCCTCTTTGTTTACACTCTGGATGCTTTTATTCATTTTTCTGGCATCTCTGCCAATGTGAATAAATGAATGGGAAAGATCTCGGAGAGCCCTTTTCCTACCTGGATGAAAGAAGGAAAAGGAACAGCACTGAGTATATGTACCATTTAGGAAAAAACAAAATAGTTTGGTTAGGGATAGGCATATAAATAATATATGATTCTTTCAAATTTTGTGTTGCAATATAATTTAAAGTTCTTTTAGGGAAAGTTACTATTAATGTAAGTATTGAATTTATGTTTCTGATACTGATGAAAGCCTCCTTTTACTCCACTTGTCTTGAAAGAGCGCTTTTCAAACTTTCCACCAACGATGCCCTAAGGGCAGGGAAGAGGAAATAGTTGAGTAGTTCTTTATAGTCTATGATATAATGAAATAATTTTGAAGTGTTATGCTTTATCTCAAAAATGGATGCAAATTTTATATTACATTCCAAGATAGAGTCATGGTCATTTTAATATTAAAATAATGGGCTTTTTTTTTAAGATAGGAAAGGAGGCTTTGCCTTGGCCAGGTAGCTCGGTGGGTTGCAGCATCATCCCATATGCCAAAAGGTTGTGGGTTCAATTACCGGTCAGGGAACATACATAGGTTGCAGGTTTGATCCCTATCTGAGGCATGTTCAGGAGACAACCAATTGATTTCCTCTTTCACATCAAGGTTTCTCTCTCTTTCTCTCTCCCCTTCCTCTCTCTCTAAAATCAATAAAAACATACCCCTGGGTGAGGATTAAAATAACAATAATAAAATAAAAATAAAAATGAGGCCTTTTACCATATGATCCAGCAATTCCACTTCTGGGTATATATCCAAAATAACCGAAAGCAGGAACTTGAAAAGATATTTGTACATCCCACTCACAGAAGCATTACTTATAATAGCCAAGAGGTTGAAGCAGCCCAAATGTCTACTGACAGATGAACGGATCAACGAAATGTGGTGTAGACACCCAACGGAATATTACTCAGCCTTAAAAAAAGAATAACATTCTGAAACATAGTACAACATGGATGAACCATGAGGACATTACACTAATGTAATAAGCCAAGTCAGAAAAAGACCAATACTTCATGACTCTGTTTATATGAGGTGTTCAGGGTAATCAAGCTCATAAAAACAGAAAGCAGAGTGACGGTTGCCAGGAGCTGAGAGGAGTGGGGAGTCGTTAATGCCCACAGAGCTTCGGCTGCTGGAGAGGACAGAGCTCTGGAGACCGGCTGCGGGCGGAGCTGCGTGAACACGCTGAAAACCGGGGAACTGCGCCCTTCAACTGGTTGAGATGGGAGCACCGGAATGTTCACACGGTGGCAATGGAAATGAAGACCGGAAAACCAGTGTCGTAGTTTCTTAAAACTAAACGTGAAAAAAACTGAACATAAGCTACCATAAAAAATGGCTAAGATAGTAAATGTATGTCATGCATTTTTACAACAATATGAGAGCATTTGGAAATTAAACATTTTAGACAGCTGGCCTTACGGTTTGGTCAAAGGATGCAGTCAGTATCTAGATTCAGCTAGAGCTGAACACACTTCCTGAGTTTAATTCATGGAAGTGTTTATGAGCTACCTTTTAATTACTCCCCAAGGACTTCTCTGCTCAGAGATTCACTCTAATCCCCAGGCAAACAGTAAACAAGAAGAGAGACAAAGGGATGGGTCACATGACTTTCAGTGTGTTTCTGTCATGTCATGCGGGCCTTTCCGGGTCACTGCCGGTTGTGTTCCAGGATCTAAGCTGCATTCTTATATATCATTCTGCATAGGTTAAAAATTAGACTTTGTGAGCAAAAGGGAAATCTTATGAGGCTGGGTCAACAAGCGAAGAGAACACAGGGGCCCCCCATCTTTCTCTTACCCCCCTAGGGAGGTGTGCTGGGGTCGGGGTGCTCTGCCGGAGCCACAGACAAGCGTATGCTCTGCTGCAGGCACAGTGCGTTTGTCTGTTCCACCTTGTCGGGGAGCAGCGTGAGAAAGCGGTCTGGAGTGGGGAACCTGAGGATTGCTTGGGTGCTGGGCAGTCTGGGCGTGGGGTACCAGGTGTTCAGAGGAATTGTCAGAAAAGAACTCCTGGAGTTGAAACGCCAGTTTCCCAGCACTTCAAGCCCTGGAGCCTGGGAGAGGCACAGTCACCCTGCAGGAGAGGGCGGCCCCTCTGTTCCGTGGGGGCAGAACTTGGCACAGCTCCTTCCACCAGGAGGAGCCCAGCCTCCCCTGCCTCAGTGTCCACGTCACTCTGACGGAGCTTCCAGGGCTAATTCCAGGCAGGTCTGTGTGTTGCACCACAGTTTCTGAATTCGAAAATGAACCTAAAACACATTTATACTGTCTGGTGCCATTTTTTCTCTGCCTCTTCCATCTTAAAGAATCAATAATTCACTAATGATAATTGCCTCTGTCGTATCCCATTTTTTAAAAAGCAGCTCTTACAAGGGATATGAAGTGGCTATTGAAGAACAACAAATGAATAAATACCTGAGACGATTTAGCCTCACTAGTAGTCAGTGAAATACAAATTTAAAAAGCAATGAAATGGAAGGTGGGTGCTGCAGGGCTTCTTCGTGGGGCAATGAGGACATCCTCAAACTGACTGGGGTGATGGCTGTGCAGTTCTGTGAATGTGCCCCAAACCACAGCTTTGTGTGCTTTAAATGGGTGAGTATTATGTATTGGAGTTATATCTCACTAAAACCACTACCAAAAAATTGTTTATTCCTTTTTATTGATGAGTAGTTGCATTCCATTATATGAATATGCTGCACTTTGTTTATCCAATTGCCTGTTGATGGACATTTGGTTTGTTTCCAGTTTGGGGCTATTAAAAATAAACCTGCACCCTGGCTGGTGTGGTTCAGTAGATTCAGTGCCAGCCTGTGAACCGAAAGGTCACTGGCTCCATTCCCAGTCAGGGCACGTGCCTGGGCTGCGGACCAGGTCCCTGGTTGGGGTTGGGTGAAAGGCAACCACACACTGATGTTTCTCTCCTTCTCTTTCTCCTTCCCTTCCCCTCTCTCTAAAAATAAGTAAACAAAATCTTTAAAAGTAAAAATAAAAATAAAGCTGTTACAAACATTCACGTACAAGTCTTTGTATGAAACATATGCTTTCTTGTCTCTCAGGCAAAAACACAGGAGTGGGATGGCTGGGTCGTATGGCAGGTGCGTTTAACTTTTGAAGGGACTACGAACTGTTTTCTAAAGTGCGTGTACCACTTGACATTGTCACCAACGGTGGGCAAGAGTCCCAGTCTCTCCACACCCTCTCCAACTCTTGATATGATCAATCATTTAATCAGACATTCTCACATGTTTGTAGCAATAGCCCATTGTGATTTTCATTTTCTCAATGACTAATGATGTTTAACACATTTTCATACGCTTATTTGCCATCCATATAGCGTCTTTGGTGAAATGTCTGTTGAAATCTTTTAAAAATTGAGTAGTCTGCCCTGGCTGGTGTAGCTCAGTGGACTGAGCGTAACCCTGTGAACCAAAGGGTCACTGGTTCGATTCCCAATCAGGGCACATGCCTGGGTTGCAGGCCAGGTCCCCAGTGAGGGGTATGCCAGAGGCAGCCAGCCACACACTGATGTTTCTCTCTCTCTCTCTCCTTTCCTTTCACTCTCTCTAAAAATAAATAAGTGGAATATTAAAAAAAAAGAAAGAAAACACATTTAAAAAAATTGAGTAGTCTGTTCTATTATTGAGTTTTCGGGACACAAATCCTTTATCAGGCATGTGTTTTGCAAATATTTTCTCCTAGTTTGTAACTTTTCTTTTCACATTCTCACAGTGTTTTTCTCTTTAAAGTCAAAATGTTTTTTCCATTACAGTTGACATTCAATATTATATTAGTTTCAGGTGTACAACAGGAGGATTAGAATTTTATATAACATATATTGTTCCCCCGATAAATACAGTACCCATCTGACACCATACATAGTTACTACAATGTTACTGACTGTGTTCCATATGCTGTACTTTACATCCCCATGACTATTTTGTTACACCAATTTGTACTTCTTAATCCTTTCACTTTTTTTCACTCAGCCCTCCAACCCCCCTCCCATCGCAATATCTTTTCAAGAGCAGAAGTTTTAGCCCTGGTTGGTGTAGCTCAATGGATTGAGTATGGGCTTGCGAACCAAAGAGTTGCCAGTTTGATTCCCACTCAGGGCACATGCCTGGGTTTCGGTTGCGGGCCAGGTCCCCGGGGTGCTCAAGAGGCAACCATACATTGATGTTTCTCTCCCTCTCTTTCTCCTTCCCTTCCCCTCTCTCTGAAAATAAATATATTTTTAAAAAGAACAGAAATTTTAGATTTTGATGAAGTTCAATTTGTCAATTTTTTTATTGATTGTGCTTTTGGTATCATATCTATGAAATTGTTATCTAATCAAAGTTTATAAAGATTTTCTCCTATGTTTCTTCTAGTAGTTTTATAGTTTTAGATTTTACATTTAGGTCTATGATCCATTTTGACTTAATTTTTGTATATGGTATGAGTTATGAATTGAAGTGTGTTTTTAAAAACTATTTTAATTATTTATTTTTAGATGGGGGAGGGAGGAAGAGAAGGAGAGAAACATCAATGTGTGATTGCCTCTTGTGCACCCTCTACTGGGGACCTGGCCTGCAATCCAGGCATGTGCCTTGACTGTGAATAAAACCGGAGACCCTTTGGTTCACAGGCTGGCACTCAATCCACTGAGCCACACCAGCCAGGGCTGAAGTGTATTTTTTTTCATATAGATATTCATTTGTTCCAGCCTCATTCATTGAAACAACTACTCTTACTTCATTGCATTGTCTTTGGATCTTTTTCAAAAATCAATTTCTTATATCTACATACCTATACCTATATATTTCTGGACTCCCTATCCAGTTTCATGTTCTATCTTGATATCAACAGCACACTACCTTGATTACTATTGTTTTATAAGAAGTGTTGACATTCAGTAATGTTAGACCTCCCACCTTGGGATTCTCTTTCAGAGTTGCTTTGGCTATTCTAGGCCTTTTGCCTTTTCACATGAATTTTAGACAATTTTTCAATTTCTACAGTTTTTCATTCTCTAGGGAAGAAACAGAAATTCAGCAAATTAATGAATGAAAAACCCAGGGCTCAGAGGTCAGTTGCCTAAGTTCAAGACCCAGCTCTACCTCTTCAGAGCTGTTTGACTTTGGACAAGTTCCCTAGCTTCTCTGCCTGCATTTCCATCTCTTATTCAAAAAGCAGAGGTAATATTAATGATCTCATGGGGTTGCAATGGGACTTAGTGAAACTTAAGACTGAAAATACAGACAGTGGCCAAACCATATATGACAATGGAACTCTGACCCACAACCTCTTTAAGCCAACAGTCCGGGACGCCAAACCACAGCCTCTGCAAGCAACTGGCCCAGAACAGACCAGACTGGCTCAGTCAGTGAGTGCCAGCTTCCCTAACTTCTGCCTCTGCTTCCAGCTTAGGACCAAGCAGAGAAAGCCAAATATGCTCCCCAAACCGTAGGACGCCCCCTTTCTAATCCACCCACCTTCAGCTTTCTCAGGCCAACGAGAGCCCATTGGGGCACACTTGAATCCTTCACTTTTTTCACTGTGAAATTTTCCCACTCCCCTGCCTGCCTTCAACTCTGCCCAATGCAAGTGATGGTGGTTGGCCCCCTGGCTATAGTGAACCTCTAAATAAGTAGCTTTCTTTCTTCTCATTTTAGAGCTCTTTGTTTATTTCCACGGTGCTTAACACTATGCTCTTGGATTTTAAGGGATGCTCAATAAATTTTATGTGGCGCAGCAGAATTGTTTTGTCAAATGAAAATTTACACAGAATCTCAACATATAAAACTAATAAAAGTAGCTTTCAATAGTTTATTGCATTTAAATCCGTCAGTACCAACAGCAGGACTTCTGTGGTGGCCATGCTAATATTCCATGGGGATAATGGATGACAACTGCAGACACAGTATTTTTTAAAATTCTGATTCACATCAAAGGAAGTTACAAGTGCTAACAGTTTTCTTTCTTTCTTTCTTTCTTTCTTTCTTTCTTTCTTTCTTTCTTTCTTTCTTTCTTTTTTTGGAAAACAAGTTTAGTAGTTTGGAAAGTATACAATAACAGTTTTCTTTTAAGCCGGTTACCTTACAATAAAATATTTGCAGAACACCTCAAGCACCTCTTCAAACCTCCAGGGCTCTCAGAAACGTGGAGTAAAAACTACTGGTGTGAGGTCAGGGTTCAGGGTCTTGATTTAACTGTTAGGGCAGCTGCCAAGTAGCTGGGTGACCTCGGGCAAGTCACTCGACTTTTGCCTGAGTTGTTTCTTCCTCTGCAAATTAAGGAGGCTGAATTAAACAGGGAATTCTCAAAATTAAGTGTGCACCAACACCAGTGTGTGGTGGCAGGGGCGGCAGTGTGCATGCCTGTTTAAAAATGCAGATTTCTGCCCCGGCTGGTGTGGCTCAGTGGATTGAGTGCAGGCCTGTGAACCAAAGGGTCGCAGGTCTTATTCACAGTCAGGGCACAGGCCTGGGTTGTGGGCCAGGTCCCCAGTAGGGGGTGCTTAAGAGGCAACC
Organism: Anoura caudifer; assembly: GCA_004027475.1. Taxonomy (NCBI): domain Eukaryota; kingdom Metazoa; phylum Chordata; class Mammalia; order Chiroptera; family Phyllostomidae; genus Anoura; species Anoura caudifer. The sequence continues at coordinate 334 of PVKU01012228.1, read as the reverse complement.
ACACATTGATGTTTCTCTCCCTCCCTTCCCCCCTCACTTCCCCTCTTTCTAAAAATAAATAAAAATAAAATATTTTAAAAAAGAAAAATGCGGGACCCTAGTACACTGTTGGTGGGACTGCAGACTGGTACAGCTGCTATGGAAAGCAGTATGGAATTTTCTAAGAAAACTAAAAATGGACCTACCTTTTGATCCAACAATTCCACTGCTAGGATTATATCCTGGAAACCGTGAAACACCAACCCAAAGGATCCTATGCACCCCAATGTTCATAGCAGCACAATTTACAATAGCCAAGTGTTGGAAGCAACCTAGGTGCCCATCAATAAATGAA